>JAHUXG010016793.1:0-47904 GCA_020740815.1 Sciurus niger
ACAGGGATGCACCATTGTTTGGGACATATATATTTACTATCATTTTGTCTTCCTGATTTATGGTTCCCTTAAGCAATATGAAATGTCCTTCTTTATCTCTTCTGACCAACTTTGGCTTGAAGTATACTTTATCTGATATAAGAATGTAAAACCCCGCTTTTTTACTGAGTTCATGTGGGTGGTAGGTTTTTTCCAATCCTTTCACCTTTAGTCTGTGGATGTCTCTTTCTATGAGATGAGTCTCTTGCAGGCAGCATATTATTGGGTGTTTCTTTTTAATCCATTCTGCCAGTCTACGTCTTTTGATTGATGAATTTTGGCTATTAATGTTCAGGGTTATTATTTAGATATGATTTGTATTCCCAGTCATTTGGCTTATTTTTGGTTTTTAAGTTGGCATGGTTTCTCCTTTGAGTGGTCTTTCTCTAAGGTAGTTCTTCCGTTTGCTGACCTACATTGTTGTTTTTTATTTCCTCCTCATGGAATATTTTGTTGAGAACATTCTGTAGTGCAGGCTTTCTATTTGTAAATTCTTTTAACTTTTCTTTATCATGGAAGGATTTTATTTCATCTTCAAATATGAAGGTTAGTTTTGCTAGGTATAAGATTCTTGGTTGGCAACCATGTTCTTTCAGAGCTTGAAATATGTTGGTCAAGGCCCTTCTAGCTTTAATGTCTGGGTTGAGAAGTCGGCTGCTATCCATATTGGTCTCCCCCTATATGTAATCTGATGCTTTTCTCTCGTGGCCTTCAAAATTCTATCTTTATTTTGAATGTTAGGTATTTTCATTATGATGTTCCTTGGTGTGGATCTGTTGTGATTCTGTGCATTTGGTGTTTTGTAAGCCTCTTATATTAGATTTTCCATTTCATTCTTCAGGTTTGGGAAATTTTCTGATAGTATTTCATTGAATAGGTTGTTCATTCCTTTGGTTTGTATCTCTGTGCCTTCCTCAATCCCAATAATTCTTAAATTTGGTCTTTTCATGATGTCCCATAGTTCTTGCAGATTCTGTTCATGATTTTTTACCATCTTCTCTGGGCAACTTTATTTTCAATATTAAATATTTAGTCTTCATTTCTGAGGTTCTGTCTTCCAAGTGGTCTATTCTTTTGGTGATGCTTTCCATTGAGTTTTTTATTTGGTTTATTGTCTCCTTCATTTCAAGGATTTCTGTTTTTGTTTTTTTTTTTTTTAGAATCTCTATCTCTATGTTGATATGATCTTTTGCTTCCTGCAGGTGCTCTTTCAGCTTATTGGTATTATCATTTATTGCCTGCATTTGCTCTCTTATCTCATCCTTTGCTTTGTTAATCATCTTAATCATGTATAATCTGAAGTTCTTTTCTGATATTTCTTCTACCATACTGTCATTGGATTCTATTAATGTAGAATGTAGATTTGTTTGGATCTTTTCTTCCCTTGTTTTTTCATGTTTTTCATGTGTCTTCCCCTCTAGCAGTGCAGATCTGGGGTATTGCAGATTTCCCCCTATAGGCTTATAGTGGCCCTATACATTTCCAAAACCCTTTCTTTAAGGGGAGATCAATATTAGCAGTGCCTAAATCAGACACTATGCAATCCTAGACCAAATAGCCCCTACGGGGACAATAACAAAATTGTCATAATAAGCAAAATGAATTCAAATATTATCTTCGGTAAAACAAACAGGTTTGCAATAAGGTCTGCAGTTTCTAATGGAGAATAAATAAGATGAAGAGGGATGTAGAATGTGACTGTTAATTGGATAAGAAAAGAATATACAGGAGTTCTAGAAAAGAGAAAGGGTGAGAGTGTAATCAAATAAATCAGATGTTAGCATGCAAAAAAGGGAGAAAGAGACTCTGAGGGAACAGGTAAACAAAAGGAAAAGAAAGCAAGAAAAGTAAAGAAATAAAAACTTAATTTTTTTAAAAAAGGAGAAAAAAGAAAATCTACTGTATAACAGTCATACACTAATGAAACCTCCCAATGTTCAGTAGCCTGATGCATGTGAGGTACATGACAATGAGCTTCAAGCCTTCAGTAGATGTTGCAGGATGGGATTTGCCCCACCCAAAGATTGGAGCTACAGCTTCCATGATTATCTAAGATGGTCTCTCTGGCTTTGAAATGTGTTGGCAAATGGGGAGCTGCAGCTCAGGGGTGGAGATGGTCAGCTGGAGGTCCTGGAGGTGGGATGCAGTTGGTCTGGCAGGGACCTGAAGGTCTGGTATGTTTGGTGTGGTTGTGGGATCCTGGTGGCCGAGGGCAATCAGTTAGTCTGGGGTCCCGGTGATAGGACGCAGTCAGTTGGTCTGGGGTTCCTGGCAGCAGGGAGCAGTCAGTCCATGTTAGGGCCCCAGAGACAGGGAGTGATTGGTTGGGCTGAGGTATCCTGGAGACGGGGCTCAGTCAGTCTAGCCACGGGTTCTATGGAGTCTGACTGTTTTCTCAAAATGGCAGCAGCCACGTGTAATCAATCCTTCAGGTACTGTAACAGTGAACTTCCAGGCAGCAGCAGGCAGCTGGTGCTCCACTGGCAGTTGGCAATCAGTTTGCTGACTGTTGTCAGATGATCACGAGGTGAACCTTGAGCGTGGGTGATGGATAGGTGTAAGGCAGGCAATGGACAGGCGAGAGGCAGGCAAATGGCAGATGATAGACGCCTGACAGTGAGCAATCTGCTCTCAAAAAAGTCATTGATATGCTGGCTGGATTTTGCATTTTGATCAGCACTCTGCTGGGTAGAATTTTGCAAAGTAAAGTACCAAAAGGAAAAATTGAATAAAAGAATCAAGGAAGGTGTCAGTAGATTGTTAATGTAATGTCTGGAGATGCAATGGTGAATGATCCACAATATTGCCTTTCATACTAACAACCTGAGCATATTCTAATATGCACATAGTCTGACCTCTCCTCTTTCCCTGTCCTCCGTGGATCACTGATGTCATTTTCTGCTCAGAGATAAGCCACAAGCAGTTTTCTCCTTAAGTAAATATGGGGTAAATCATTACCTCAGGACACACACCTAGACTGTGGGTCTTGAGATACAAAAATTGTAAGACTGTTGTGAAAAGGGGAATTAAGAATTCCTTAACAATGACTGGCTTTGTCTAGGTTTCCTTCTTGCATAGACCTTCACAGACACAGAACATGTGTGGATCAAGTCATGTACCTTAAATGAGCTCTTCCTGTGCTGAAGATGTAGCCCATCCTGTAGTATGCTTGCTTTGCAAATGGGAAGTCTGGCGTTCAAATCACCAGCACCATGTGATTGGAAAGAAAACAGGAAAAATCACTTCTGAGGGTGCAAACCTTCTATCCTCTCAATCGTTTTCTTTTTCTCCTGTTACTCAACAGAATCAACCCTTTTCAAGAACTAGCAGTTTCACCTGCAAGCATTATCCATTGACTCCTTTTAGCCTGAAGTTGCACTCAAAGGGATCAGTGTGTCCCCAGTCACCTGCATTGCTTCACAGTATGTGTTCCTTCACATCTTTCTGTAATGTACAAATCTGCTCTCCCCTCCCTTTCCGATGTAGCCATTTCCCTGCCTCCCAACTACTGTCAGTCTGTGAACATGCTAGCTAGCTATTGGTTCATCAGTCAGCTTGCAAGTATCCTTCTCCAATATTGGTCCCCTGTTAGCCTGGTGGAATTCATCTTTTCTCTCTTGCTTCTATCTCCTACACACTTGCTTTTCCTCCTCCTTGCTTTCCACTCTCTCTAGTGCATGCACTTTCTCTTTCCTTTCTCTTTTCCTCTCATTTTCTCTCTTACCCTGCAGGGAGATTCTCTGTTTGCTTAATAAATTCCCTTATGTGATTTCCCATGTCCAGTGTGGTTCTGTGGAAATTCCCTTACATTGGTGCTATGACTTGGGATGGGATCTTCCTCTGTCTCCAGTGAGTGAAATCCCATCTATGCCCCAGAGCCCTACAGACATAGCCCCACCTTCCATTTGCCTGGATGCTCTGCTCTGCATCCATCACCGGACTTCAGATTGGTGAGTCCTCTAGGCTGGTTCCCCTAGGAAAACTCACCCCCAGCCAGTGCTGGCCCCCTTAGTTGGTCTTATCTGCTGGGTGGATTCCTGAGTTTATGGTGGAGATCTCTCTCAGGGTTGAGGCTCAGCTTGTACTCACATTTGCACTCAAAAACCCTGCTATCAGGTCCTCAATTCTTCTCAGCTTTTGCCTGGCACACACATTGGTGCATGTGTGATGACACAATCAATGTGCTGCCCCTCATCTCCAGCCTAGTACTCTGGCCTCGGGATGCCCTGGCCACAGATTCGACTGTATCAGTCCCCACCATGGAATCTGGGTCCTCCAATCTGGTAGATTCCACCCTGGAAACACTTCACACAACCCCTGGTACTTAAAGCCATCAAAATCCATTTGTGTAATGGCACACAGCTTCTGTGAGCAAGTGGGCAGATGGAAAGGGATTCCTTATCTTAAAGTCTCTTTTTTCTTGCTTCTTGGGTCTTCCTGCAGACTCAAGTGCCTCCAAACCCTGCTTCTCCATCTTCTCCTGCTTCCCCATGTAATATAAGCAGCCTCATTCCCCACAAGTAGTGGGAAATAATTGTTCGACAATTTTCTTTGTCCAAACCTAAATTACAAGGACCTAAGCATCAAGTCTCCGCTAGAACATTTTAGCCACTTTCGGATTCATATCTCACTCAAGGCTACATTGAAATGTAAATGGAGGAAGGCACAGTGGGAGACCTGTCTCAAACTCAAGGAAAAAATAAAAGTGTCCATTTTAAATTTCTCCTTGGCTACAACTCAGAATACTTTTCTCCCTTTCACCTTTTCTCTCCCTCTCATTTTCTCATGCTAAAATTAATAACCATTATCATTTTTCTTCTTGGAATTTTGTTTTTCTTAAATGCTACATTTTTGAGCTCACAATTTTGATCCTACATACCTAGGTTAATAATTTTTGATCAGTTCTTTTTATCCAACTCTAGAGTTATTTTTGAACATTTGTTATATTGCAATGGAGATAAGCATTACAAGACATTTCTTTTTGTGTTTAATATAAGCATGCATAAAAATTAAAATTTTAAAAATGGATGTAAATATTTTTAATTCACATGATTTAAAGAGGTTCAATTTAAATTGGGTAAATTAATAGAAGTAAAATGTCTTTAAAATTAACTCACAAGCCTGTAGGTAGTCACACTAATAAAATATTGATGTTTATAAAATGTCTAACATCAATTTTTCTAGGACATTTCTTCAACAGGAAAGAGACGGCAAATACTGTGGGTACATTTGTCTGATATCTTGGTTTTTCTACAATAAGATGAGTGAATTAGAGTTAACATGTATGGGATTACTCAAATGTGTTTGTCAGAAACATCTAATTAATTTACAAAGTTATTCCATGGAGTAACATTCTTAAAAACATTGTTCTTTGTATATTAAATGTATTCATATTTTCCTGGTATACAAGCCTTTAAAGCAGAAAATTTATCAAGCTGCTGTTCTCCAAATTAAACTTGTCTGTAATGATAAACCTATCATTTAATGTTCTATTATAGGACCTGTCAGCAATAGGGTATATGTAAAATTTGTTAAATGTATTTCTAAAAGTTATTAAGAACCTGATTTGTTTAAAGGTTAAGCATGAAAGCATTTTGCCACTTTGCCACAGAAAAGGAAACTTAAAAGCTCTCTCAGTCTTTCTTTAATTCATGCTTTAGATATAATGTTAAATTGTGTTAACTAATGTTCATATAGACTTAGGAGTCAATATATGTAAACTTCTTAAAATGACATTTAAGAAAGAGTGTAATGCACATAGCAAAAATGGGACAACAGTGACTGAGATTGGAGTCTCTAATGACCTCATGGCTGTGGCATACCTGGTGCCTGGGAGTGCTCCTGTGCAGGGGCACAAGATGCCTAACTTCTGTGGCAGTGCATTGAACTCAGGCACACAGCTCTTGGGCAGGAAGAAATTCTTTTGCTAGATAACCAGGGTTTCATAAGTTCCCTTCTCTGGTTTCTGCCTACCTTACAGTAACTTTGAAAGCTAACATTGCACATATATAAAGATTGCTGATGTAACTCTTTAGATCTGCATTTCCATCAGAGAACAGAGCTCCATCTATCTCAGCTTAATCTTCAAAATCTGAATTTATAACACT
Source organism: Sciurus niger (assembly GCA_020740815.1). Lineage (NCBI taxonomy): Eukaryota > Metazoa > Chordata > Mammalia > Rodentia > Sciuridae > Sciurus > Sciurus niger. The sequence continues at coordinate 6,147 of JAHUXG010016793.1, forward strand.
TTATTTTCTAATACTCCTTTGCCCCTCATTGAACTTGAGAATTTGGTCATGCTGTTCATGGCAAAAGAGGAGAAATTAGCTTCAGGATTAGAACATTTTACCGAAGATTTGTGAAATGCCCCAACTTACCTGAAATAAGGCTGTCTCACAACCCTGCTGCATGTCAGAATGGCTCCAAAGTAAGCCAGATTTTAACTCATTTAACATTGTGTTCAAAAGTCTGATGTTTGTTGTAAAGATTACTGTGATCTCAAATGGAAACTCAGCCAAAATTCAAGATAGCTATTGCACAAACTGAATATTTTCTTGTTGTTGATTCCATTTTGTATTTTTCTTGTAAACTCTAATTGTTACCTGATCAATAATTTGCAGAAGTACTGTTTCAAGAGCGAACACTGTATAATGTAAACCCCAATTAAATAAAAGGGGGTAAATAACTGTAAAGTTATAGACATTGAAGCTAAAGCCCAGTACTCTTACTTTACAACTGGTGAGACTGACTGGCTTAATGGTTAAGATCAAAATTAGAGATTGAGATTAAATACATAGGTCAAGAAAAGTCCATATTTGGGTCTTGCCCTCAAAGTCAGCCTGAAGTCAGAGAACAAGAGGATTTCTCTATGGAGGTTTGCCACTCTGGGTCACACAACCTCCTGATCAAGGAGATTAATGAGGCCACTAGAAGAAAAGTCACTCAGTGCACCTGCTGCAGAGGAGGGTCAAGGAAAAAGGGATACATCCCTGGTGCTTCCAAGGGGAACCACCTCATCAAGAAGACCCTGCCTAACCAATGGCACTAATGGAGCTAAGAAGCTGCTCTTAAATTCTATATGAGTGACCCCTGTGGGAACTCAACTGACTCTTTAACAGAAAGGAACAGGTCACTTTGACCAACTTGATATTAAACACCCAGAAAAATAGTTAATACCAAAATATAGCCATTCTTGGGCATTTAAAAGAAATAAAACTTAAATGTAACTTAAGATGTAAACTTGTGTTAGCCCACTAGAATAAAGACTAAAAGCTACAAAAGAGAGATTCTTAGGCAAATGTGCCTGGTAACTATCAAGAGAAACTGCCAGAGTAAGAAGTTTTAGTCAGTTTAAGGCCTACAGACACAGGTAGGCTTAATCTATGTTTGCTAGTAACAGAAGTATAGATATCTCTACTAAATGTTGTGTTTACATTCCTGATAACCTGGACAATGTTAAAGTTCTCAAATAAAGACCTTGTCCTTTCCAGCTTTTACTAGGCCTTGTTATGGGAACAATTTCTCAATTCTTGCACTCCATGGTGAGGAATTGTTGACTTCTGTCATCTTTATGATATGCATTGACATGTTCCAGATTGTGCAACAATTATATTGTATCAATCTCATTTCAATACTCATGTCTTTTTGTTCTTCTCTCATAGAAGCACCCATCTCCAGATGCCTTTACAACCTGCTCTTCCCCAACTGGACTTCTACCTTAAACCCCTCAATTGACCCAATTTCTAAAAAAGTGTCGCGCTCTCTGCCCGCAGAGAGACGAGACGCAAACCTGGTTCTTTTGAGCTCTTTATTTTGCGCGCTTACTTCCTCCTAGTTCTTTCTTTGTTCTCCCTTTGAGGAACTTACACTCCAATATGTACAGTACTTGTAACCAATCAGCCTTTGAGCAAGAGGGGAGAGCATGCACAGATACAGGCAGCAAAGGCAGGCATACAGTGGACCTGCACTGTCCATCAGGGAGCTCAGCCAATCCCTCGAACTTCCTCAATACGATGTCAGTTGTTTGTGCAAAAGTTAACTGCTCTGGCTCACTGCCAGGCGCCATCTTAGCCTTGCCACACCTAGGGCCAGGGGTCCAGCTGAAACCCCGACAGTTCCCCCTTTTCTCTTTTAAAAAGAAAAGGAAAGCTCGGGACCGTGCCTGTCTTAGGCGGAGTGGTCAACCACCGTCCTTACCCGTCATCGGATAACTGTAGAGCATGCTACAGCTCCTGTCTTAGGTCGGTACGGTGTCACCTTCTCCCTTACCCGTCTTTGACTACCGGTCCAGCATCGAGAGCCATACTTGTGGGGAACTGCCGGCCTCTAGGGCAGTCATGGCCTGATGGAAGATGATATGATCTCTCGCTTGACTCTGGCGCACACACATGATAGTGCGTGAGAGGAAGATAACAGCAATGATCATAAGCATGCATAATGCTCCCGTACCAGCCCACTGCTTAATAAAACTGAAAGAGGAGGATAACCAATTTAGCACTTCAGACATTGGAGCTACATCAACTCTAGTAGCATTAAGGCTAACAATTTGAGATCTAAGAATAGCTGTAAGATTATCAAATTCGTAAGACCAGTTAGCGCGTAACTGAACAGACAAGCTTCTAGACAAATTTGCTGCATAGCTGAAGTTATGGTAAGCTACAGGTGTAACGCACAGTCCCGCCAGATGATAAATACATCCCATGTTTAACAGTTCCTGTAAAATGTCCATTTGTTCTTGAAGTAAGTCCACTCGCTGGTTCACTAAAAGAATCCCTGCTTTTAAGTGTAGATCCACTGTCTGCTGAGTAGATAAGGCAGTAGCAGTCTGTTGAACCACCTAATTGATTGTGGCTGCAGATTGTACAGACGTAGTTAAGGCTACAGCTGCCGCAGTGGCTGCTGCCGCTGATGCAACTATGGCGGTAATGACTGCTGCGGTGATTCCAAAGTCCCTCTTATTTCTGGAAAGCAATACTGGCAATTCATCATCTGTAACAGAGACTGGCATAGGCAAGAAGGTAGGAACACACATTAAGTCTGCCAGCAGGAACTTAGAAGCATTTTAACATTGAGAGATAGCACAAATCTGAAGTACAATTGAGAGAAGCAGTTGTTTTGTTACATAGTTGAACTGTTCCTCCTAAGAGACTAAAAAGAGGTAGTAAGTTAGTTTATTTTGTGGAAACACACAAACTGAGTCACAGCTCCAGTAAAGCGCCGGGTTACCCTTATTACTCAGAGTTAAAAAAAAAAAAAAAAAACCCAAACAAAGAGACAAAGAGAAAGTTTATCTTTAGGGGACCTGAAGGTCTCCTCTATTCCCCCTTTTTGTTTATAAAGAGTATTTTTGAGGGTGAGATGTGTATGTTTAACAATACTTTGTTTTTGTGGGTTATAAGGTACATCTGTGGTTAGAGTTATTTTAATTTTAGTGAGGAATTGTTTCTTACCAATTTTAGTTTTTAAAGAAAAATTTAGACTTTATAACGTAGTACAATCTTTAACAGTTGTTTAACCATAATTGTATAAACCCCTATTTTTAAGACAATTGTTTTAAAGAATAAAACTTAAGAGACACAGAGTTAAGAATGAATTGGTGTTTTTAAGAAAACTTTGTTATTTTACCATGTCATTTTACCATATAGATTAAACTTTGGCTTATATTAGAACATTAGTATTTCACCTTAGGAAAAACCTTAAATAGCTTTAGCTGTTTCACATACATACAACCAACTTAGTTACACACAGACTTGTAGAAACTTGCCCTTTATTACATACAGACTTTCTTATCCAGAAACATTTTCTTTTTCTTTTTATTAAATACATTTTAAACCCAGAACCTTTTATTTTTTTATTTTTTTTTTATTTGTTGACCCCTTTTTGTTCACATTCTGAAACAACTCTTATGAAATTTTTGAATTTAGATACTCTAATTGAAACACAGTTGAAACTTTTGGGACCCTTTATATATAGAATTTTACTTGTTAGGACATAACTCTTAGTAACCTTGTTTTTAGTTTAGTGATGACACAAAGCAAGTTTAAACCCTTTTATTTACCATCCTATGAGAACACCAATAATGTTTAAGTATGATACTCCATGGGATTTGAGGGGTTAAGAGTACTTGATGTTATTTAACAATTAGCATTTTAACTTTGTAAATTAGCCAGACGTCTCTACAAACACATTTGAGTAGTCCCATACATGTTAACTCCAATTTATTTATTTTATAAAACCAAGATATCAGACAAGTGTCCTGAACAGGATCCGTTGCCTCTTTCCTGCTGAAGAAAAGTCCTAGAAGCAATTGATATTAGACATTGTTTAACATTAACATTTCATTAGTTTGACCACCTGGAGACTTGCAAGTTATTTTTAAAGATATTTTACTTCCATTAGTTTACCCAATTTAAAATGAACCTATTTAAATCATGTGAATAAAAGTATTTGGATCCATTTTTAAATTTTAATTTTAAGAGCGCTCAGTTTTGACAAAACATGACATTAGACAGCACAACATAACACATAACACAAAATCAAAGGCCTTGTAACTTTATAGGTAAATGTTCATTGCAATGAAACAGCTGTTCAAAAACTTCAGTTGAATAAAAAATAGAACTGATCAAAAAGAAAAAAAAATCATTAACCTAGGTATGCAGGATCAAAATTATGAGCTCAAAAATACAGCATTAAAGAAAAAACAAAACAAAACAAGAATCCTGAAGAATAAGTTAGTTTTGTGTAGCGGCCCAGGAGTTTAAAACGGACACTTCTTTTTTTTTTTTTTTTTTTCAGGTTACCCCTCCTCCTTCCCGCTGAGACTGCTGCAGTTTACATTCCATTGCAGGCCTTGACAAGGCCAGGCAGAGGGGAGGGAGGATCACCCAGGACTTTTTAACCCTTTTTTTTTTTCCTGGTTGAGAAATCAGGTTAGGTTTGAATGCAGAAAATCATGAAACAATTATTTCCATGACTTTTTAGTAACTCCCCAAGAGGCTGTTGCATTCCAGTCTTAGACAGTTCTGTTCCTATGATTAAATCTTACAGCACTAAGAGCTCCAAGCACACAAACAAGCCACACAACAAACACAAAAATAACACACCACACACACAATTTGGTACCACTTCATAAATTGAAACTAACTAATTTTACCGGGCAACGAACCTGCCTTCTGTGAACTTTTACCGGGCTTTCAGCCTATTAACCTCTCTCTGTTACCGGGCTTAAAGCCTATTAATCTCTCTCTGTTACCGGGCTTAAAGCCTATTAATTTTTCTCTGTTACCGGGCTTAAAGCCTATTAATTTTTCTCTGCTACCAGGCTTAAAGCCTATTAATTTTTCTCTGCTACCGGGCTTAAAGCCTATTAATTTTTCTCTGCTACCGGGCTTAAAGCCTATTAATTTTTCTCTGCTACCGGGCTTAAAGCCTATTAATTTTTCTCTGCTACCGGGCTTAAAGCCTATTAATTTTTCTCTGCTACCGGGCTTAAAGCCTATTAATTTTTCTCTGCTACCGGGCTTAAAGCCTATTAATTTTTCTCTGCTACCGGGCTTAAAGCCTATTAATTTTTCTCTGTTACCGGGCTTAAAGCCTATTAATTTTTCTCTGTTACCGGGCTTAAAGCCTATTAATTTTTCTCTGTTACTGGGCTTAAAGCCTATTAATTTTTCTCTGTTACTGGGCTTAAAGCCTATTAATTTTTCTCTGTTACCGGGCTTTCTAGCCTTACTTACTTTATTACTTTATTGCTTTATTATTTTATTACTTTATTACTTACCACTTAACTTACCCTTCTCTGTGAAAAATTATTGTTCTTTGGATCCCGGGTTTCGGCACCATTTGTCGCGCTCCCTGAGAGACGAGACGCAAACCTGGTTCTTTTGAGCTCTTTATTTTGCGCGCTTACTTCCTCCTAGTTCTTTCTTTGTTCTCCCTTTGAGGAACTTACACTCCAATATATACAGTACTTGTAACCAATCAGCCTTTGAGCACGAGGGGAGAGCATGCACAGATACAGGCAGCAAAGGCAGGCATACAGTGGACCTGCACTGTCCATCAGGGAGCTCAGCCAATCCCTCGAACTTCCTCAATACGATGTCAGTTGTTTGTGCAAAAGTTAACTGCTCTGGCTCACTGCCAGGCGCCATCTTAGCCTTGCCACACCTAGGGCCAGGGGTCTGGCCGAAACCCCGACAATAAAGGAACTCCAAACTGCTTGCCCCTTGCTACCCCCTTTTGGCTCGAAGAAGCCAGAGCAGTCATTGATACCCTTTCCCTACAACAAAGGATTTCCTATAATTATAGTGGCAAATGAAGTCAGAGTGGGGGACAGGCAGTTAGTGTAGAAATAGGGGATCAGTCAAATCATGGTGAAATGAAGTCCATGAAAACCATTTGCCTCTGGAAGTCTGTAAGTTGAAGACTGCCCCTGGGACAATGGACTTTTTACATCTCACCTGCAAAATCAAACCCAGTCACTTAGGCAGGAAGGAGAGAGAAGGTTTCAGAAAGAACTGAAGAACAAAAGGTTTTCTTATAAAAACAGAAATGGGAGAATGTAATGTACAAAGCTGCTTGCCCCACCCTTTCCGATGCAGCCATTTCCCCGCCTCCCAACTACTGTCAATCTGTGAACATCCTAGCTAGCTCTTGGTTCATCAGTCAGCTTGCAAGTATCCTTCTCCAATATTGCTCCTCTGTTAGCCCAGTGGAATTCAACTGCCATCTTTCCTCTCTTGCTTTTCTCTCCTACACACTTGCTTTTCCTCCTCCTCTAGCACTTTCCACTCTCTCTAGCATGCATCCTTTCTCTTTCATTTGTCTTTTCCTCTCATTTTCTCTCTTACCCTGCAGGGATACACTCTGTTTGCTTAATAAATTCCCTTAAGTGATTTCCCATGTCTAGTGTGGTTCCATGGAAATTCCCTTATTTCAACTCTCATTTATTCAGAAGTTACATCTCAATCATGACTATGCTATGACCATCGATTACTAGCAAATTCTCTTGATAGGCAATGTACATCATGTTGCAGTGGCACAAAATTCAAATTGACACCTCATTGACCCTTGCAAATTTTGAGGCTTTTTGGACACACTATCAGACTGCCAATGAAGAGGACTTCCACACCAGAACATTTGCCATGTAAACCAAAAACTCAACAGAAAAACCAACAACTGAAGGCAAAAGACAGCTGCCCCTGTTCCTGATTTTCTAGTCAGTTTTATTTTGTATTGACTTGCTTATGACTTGATGAAAAATGGTACTATTTGGGTCGTAATCCCTGTTCATGCTGATAGCATTCAGGAAAAAGGGGGAATTTAACACCTATTCCCCAAATATCCTTGAGGATCCAGGGCCAAAAGAAACGGAGCCCTTGTAGAGACTCTTGGTAAATTTGATGAACGTTCTCAAAAGATGCACTGTATAAAATAAAAAAGCATATGTTTTTCTCATGTTTCCCACGGATCTGGAAAATACTGGATTGTGATTTGTAGGGTAACGGGGAAAAAAATTTCATTGCAAGGGCTCACACTGAAAGAAGGAACCCAGAGACATTAGCAAGTTGAAGATTGGTGGTGGGTAGAAGCAAATCAAGAAATAAAAAGCATTTGACAATTTGCAAATGGCTGTGGTACAATTTTCCTGCTCAGTAAGTCTGATCCCACATTCAGATATTCTTGAACCCCACTCTTCTTTTCATGTTCAGTTTTGGGTCTTCATTTTTCTTTTTGCACAGTTGTTTATGTTTACATTTGTGATGTTGTGGGTGAAGTCTTTATTTCCAGAGCTGAGTTGAGTGCTGCATATTTCAAATTTAACTCGCTTAAATTGTAGTTCATGGATGTAAGTGCTGTGTTTTAAAGAAAGCCTTTTCTCATGGTTCCTGTGGCAGAAAAATTATGAATCAGTATATGTATAATCAACTGTCCATTGAGAGCAACAAGAAAGAGCCACAACTTTGCAATGGCTTTGAGGTCCTTGCAAGGAAAATTTGGGTCTGTAATGATGGTTGCTTACAGAATGAACTGGCAAGTACTTCCTCCTGTATTTGTAGAGAATGTTGAACCTGGAGATTTGTCATGGAATATGAGGGTGGATGAAGATGGCTGAATAGTTTTAGAATTTCTCTTCATTGAAGTAGGCTTTCAGCACCAACAGCCTTCTTTCTGGGAGTCAACAAAATGTCCTTGCTCTCCCTCTTTGAATATTCATCTTGGAAGCTTTTCATCATAGCCCTTTCAGAAAGGTTCAAGTTCCAATCTGGAGTTACGTCATGTGATGCTGTGTTACCCATGACATCAGCAGGCTCTTAATCTTCCACTGACTTGTACTTGGCATCCTCCTGGGACTTCTAAGAGGACTGGTGGAAATTTTCCACAGGGCCTTGGACCAGGCTGCCACTATTCTGGTCAAGAGAAAGAACACATGTGTTAACATAGAGATGCCAGATATTTCTGCATCTCGAGGTGAGTTGAGGTGGCCCTGGATTTTCCAACAAGTAAATTTCTTAGTGCAGCTTAGTTGTAAGGCCACCACCAAGGAGGTGTGGCCTTGCAAGTGTAGTGTGCACAGAATATCTCTCCTGGAATGTCAACACCATACTATCCTCCGTGCAATATCCTGAGTGAATGACTCCCCCGACACCATATAAGCCTTCAGAAGATGCATCCATCTTCACCTAGAAGACCCACTTTCCAGGTTCCAGCTGTCACCACCTGGCTGAACTTTCTCAGAAAAAGGATCCACCCACATAATTGGATATGAAGTTTTACAAATCATGGATCACTTAATCCACCATGCTCACTGCATCCTCCACTGCCATGAGCTCTTACCAGCCATCAGTTGGTTTGGTTGTTAGGGCCCTTGGCTAGTTTCCTGACTAGGATATTCTGGGTGTGCCCAGCCCTGGAGGAGTGGGCTAGAAAGGAAATATAGCTGGAGTCGGTTCTCAGGTTGGTAATCAACGTGTCCCTAAGCACCTCCACCCAACCAGGCTCGCTAGAACTTTTGCAGGATAACTGCCTGCTGTCATGTTGCCAGGAGCAGGAAAATGAGTGCAGCAACACCTAACAGAAGTGATGTTTAGCGTGAGTTGTCAAGCTCCAGAGGAGGTCCTTGTCCTGCCTGGTCCTGGAGAGATCCAAGGACCACGGGCTGTGCTCTCTTGGCCAAAGTGGTTAGAATCAATTTTGGAAAACCTCAGTTCCCTGGAACTCGCTCCTGTCTTCTTTCTTCTGACAATCACAACTGAGCTGGTGCTTGTTTTTCCTCTTGGACTGAAGCAGCCAGGAGCAGAAGATTCTCTGGTTGCCATGGGAACCCTGATGCCATCATACTGTCAGGTCTTTCCTCTGTGTCCTCAGGCGGAACCTGTGGTGCAGCCTCCAGACCAAGCTAGCCACTCCTCAAACTCTGTGTTGTTTTAGGCTTGGAGAAACCCTCTGGGGAGTGAATCCATCTGTTCTCCAAACAGATCCTGGAATCCCTTAGCCATTCACACTCGACCTTCCCGATGCCTGCCCCTTCCACCTGGATAGAGGAGATCTTTCAGTTTTTTCTCTCATGTCACAGTAGCACTGGTAACCAAGTAAGGCATTGTCCTGATTGTAACTGAGTGCAACTGAATCAATGAGAAATCAGGGATATGAACTTCACACTTTTCTAACTGTAAAAAAATCTTGAGTGAATGCTACAAATATACTGAAAGGAAGATTGAAATTGGATGAGAAATGTTTCCTTTCTGCCATCAAATATGGATCCTGGAAACCCAGACTCTGAGAGCCAATCACAACATGCATCTGCCTGTTGATATTTTCTGAAATCTTTGGTCAAGTAGATGAGGCATTCCCTCATTGAAGGCAACTGGCATTTCCCAGGAGAAATATCTTCCTGTACCTCACACCTTCTTGAGATGAGAGGAAAGATCCAGAACCAGCACTGTCTTGTGTATTTTGAACACCCCTCTGCTGGGTAGAATTTTGCAAAGTAAAATGCCAAAGGAAAAGTAGAAAAAAAAAAGGATCTAGGAAAGTGTCAGTAGATAGTGATGTAATGTCTGGGGATGAAATGGTGAAAGATCTGCAAATTCTCCTTTCATATTAAAAACTGAGGATATTCTAATATGCACACAGTCCTGCCTATTCTATTGCCCTGTCCTCCATGGATCACTGATATCATTTTCTGCTCAGAGATCAGCTACAACTGGTTTCCTCCTTAAGTAAAAATGGAATAATTCTTTCCCTCTGGACAAACACCTAGACTCTGGACTTGAGATGCCAAAAAGTTTATTTGCAAGATTGTTGTGAAAAGGAGAATAAAGAATTCCTGAGTCATTGATTGACTTTGTCTAGGTTTCCTTCTTGCATAGACCTTCACAGACATAGAACCTGCATGGATCAAGTCATGTAACTTAATGGAGCTCTTCTTATGCTGATAATATAGCCCATCTAGTAGTGTGCTTGCTTTTCAAATGGGAAGGCCGGTTTTCAAATCCCCAACACCATGGAATTGGGAAGAAAAAACACTTCTGAACGTGCAAACCTTCTATCCTCTCAATCGTTTTCTTTTTCTCCTCTGTTACTCAATGGAATCAACACTTCTCAGCAACTAGCAGTTTCACCTGCAAGCAAAATCCATTGACTCACCTCAGCCTGGAGCTGCACTCAAAGGGAGCAGTGCATCCCCAGTCACCTGCATTGCTTCACAGTATGTGTTCCTTCATATCTCTCAACTCACATTTGTTCAGACATTACATCTCAATCATGAGTATGCTATGACCAAATATTCCAGCAAATTCTCCTGATAGGCAATGTACTTCAGGTTGCAGGGGCATGAAATTCAAATTGACACCTCACTGGCCCTTTCAAATTTGCAGGCTTTTTGGACAACTCCCAGACTGCCAATGAAGGGGACTTCCACAAAAGAGCATTTGCCATGTGAATCACATTTGGGGCTGAATCCGTGTTAATTTTTTCTGACAGAATTCAGGAGAAAGGGGGAATTTAACACCTTCTCTCCCAGTATTTGGAGCTCCAGTGTCAAAAAGAAGGGAGCACTTGTAAAGACTCTAGGTAAACTTGATGGATGTGATCAACAGATGCACTGTAGAAGGTGAAAAATAATATGTTGTTCTCATGTTTACCAAGGATCTGGAAATTACTGGATTGTGATTTGTACACTGATGGGGAAAAATACCCATTTATTGCAAGAGCTCACACCATAAGACAACCAGAGACATTAGGCAAGCTGAATATTGGTGGTGGGTAGAAACAAGTCAAGAAATAAAAAGTATTTGACAATTTGCAAATGGCTTTGGTACCAGTTTCCTGCATAGTAAGTCCAATCCCACATTTGGATCATCTTGAATCACTCCTGTTTTGATGTTCAGTTTTGGGTCTTCACTTTTGCTTTTTGCACTGCTGTTTCTGTTTACATTTGTGATGCTGTGGTGCAGTCTTTATTTCCATGTCTGAGTTGAGTGCTGCATATTCCAAATTCAGTTCATTTAAATTTTAGTTCATGAGTGTAAGTGCTGTATTTTAAAAAAAACCTTTTCTCATGGTTCCTCTGACAGAAAAAAAACTATGAAACAGCATATGTGTAATGAGCTATCCCTTTAGAGCAACAAGAAAGAGTCACAAGTTTGCAAGGGCTTTGAGGTAATAATAGTTGCTTACAGAATGAAGTGGCAAGTATTTCCTCCTGTATTTGTAGAGTATGTTGGACCTGAAGACATGTTATGGAATTTGAGGGTGGATGATGATGGATGAATAGTTTTAGAATGTCTCTTCATTGAAGTAGGCTTTTAGCACCAACAGGCTTCTGCCTGGGAGACAACAAAATGTACTTGCTGTACCTCTTTGAATATTCATCCTGGAGACTTTTCATCATCACCCTTTCAGTACAGTGCATGCTCCAATCTGGAGTTATGCCAATTGATGCTGTGTTCCTCATGACATCAACAGGCTCTTCTATCATCAACTGGCTTGTAGTAGGCTTCCTCCTGGGGCTGCAAAGAGGACAAGTGGAAATTTTCCACAGGGCCCTGTGCCAGGCTGGCACTAGTCTGGTCAAGAAAAAGAACACATATGTGAACACAGGGAGGCCAGACATTTCTGCATTTTGATGTGAGTTGAGTTGTCTCTGGAATTTCCCAGCATGTAAATTTCTGAGTGCAGCTTAGTTGGAAGGCCACAGTCAAGGAGGTGTGGCCTTGTAGGTGCAGTAAGCACAGAATACCTCTCCTGGTATGTCAGCACCATCATACCCTCTGTACAACATCCTGAGTGAATGACACCATGACACCATATAAGCCTTCAGAAGAAGCATCCACCTTCACTTAGAAGACCCACTTCCAAGGTTCCAGCTGTCACCTGGCTGAACTTTCTCAGAAAAAAGGAGCAACCTGCAAGATTGGGTGTGAAGTGTCCCAAATCATAGATCAATTAACACACCATGTTCACTGAATGCTTCACTTACATGAGCTTTCACAGCCATCATTTGGTGTGGTTGGTAGGGCCCTAGACTACTTTCCTGAGTAGGATATTCCAGGTGTGCTCAGTCCTGGAGAAGCGGGTTTGGAAAGATATAGCAAAGGATCCCCTGCTCAGATTGAAGATCCACATGTTCCCAAGCCCCTCCACCCAAGAGTCCTACTGGACCTGGTGCGGGATAACTGCCTGCTGTCATGTTGCCTGGTGCGGCCAAACAAGTGCTGCCACACCTACTGGACCTGAAGTTTAGTGTGAGCTGTCAGGCTTCAGAGCAGTTCCTTGTCCTGCCTGGTCCTTTAGGGTTCAACTGACCATGGGGCTGTAATCTCCTGGCCAAAGAGGTTAGAATCACTTTTGGAAAACCTCAGTTTCCTGGCACTCGCTCCAGTCTTCTTTCCTCTGACCATCACAACTGAGCTCATACTTCTTTTCAATCTTGGTCTGAAGCAGCCAGGAGCAGAAGCTTCTCTGGTTGCCATGGAAAACCTGAGGCATTCCTCCTGTCAGGCCTTTCCTCTGTGACCTCAGGTGGAATCTGTGGTGTGGGTGATAAATCACGCTAGCCACTCCTCAATCACTGTTGCTCAAGGCTTGGAAGAACCCTCTGGGGTGTGAATCCAACTGTTCTCCAATGGGAGGCTGGATTTCCGTCACGATTCACACTCGACATTCCCAATGCCTGCCTCCACCACCTGGATGTCCCATGTCACAGTAGCACTGGTAATTAAATGAGGCATTGTCCTGAGTGTAACTGAATGCAACTGAATCATTGAGAGATCAGGGATATGAATTTTAGCCCTTTTCTCACTGCAACAAATCTTGAGAGTGAAAGCTACAAATATACAGAGAGGAAGATTGAAATTGGATGAGAAATGTTTCCTTTATACCAGCAAATATGGGTCCTGGGGACCTATACCCTGAGAGCCATCACCACTTGCCTTTGCCTGCTTGTATTTCCTGACATCATCTGGCTAAGTTGATGAGGCGTTCCCTCATTAAAGGCAACTGGCCTTTCCCAGGAGAAACAACTTTCTGAACCACACACCTTCTTGAGATGATAGGCAAGATACAGAACCAGCACTGGCTTGTGCATTTGAACAGCCCTCTGCTGTGTACAATTTTGCAAAGTAAAATGCAAAAAGGATAAGTGAAAAAAAAGAAAAAAAGATCAAGGAAGGTGTCATTAGATTGTGAATATAATGATTGGGAATGCAATGGCAAATGATCTGTAATATCTTCTTTCATACTAACAACCTGAGTATACTCTAGTGCCCCCAGAGTCCTGCCTGTCCTCATGACCTGTCCTCCATGAATCACTGATATCATTTTCTGCTCAGGGATCAGCTAAAACTGGTTTCCTCCTTATGAAAGATGGAATAATTCTTTTTCTCAAGACACACCCTTAGACTGTGGGTCTTGAGATGCAAAAAGTTTATTTGCAAAATTGTTGTGAAAAAGAGAATTAAGAATTCCTTAGTCATTGATTGGTTTTGTCTAGGTTTCCTTCTTGCATAGACCTCCACACACACAGAACCTGAGTGGATCAAGTCATGTACCTTAAAGGATCTCTTCCTGTGCTGAAGATATTGCACATCCAATAGTGCAATGGCTTTGCAAAAGGGAAGGCCAGGGTTCAAATCCCCAGTGCCATGAGATTGGAAAAAAAAAAAAAAACACTTCTGTGTGCAATCATTCTATTGTCTCAATCATTTTCTTTTTCTTCTGTGTTATTCAATAGAATCAACACTTTTCAAGAATGAGCAGTTTTACCTGCAGGCAATATCCATTGAGTCATTTCAGCTTGGAGCTGCAATCAAAGGGAGCAGTGCATCCCCAGTCACCTGCATTGCTTCACAGTACATGTTCCTTCACATCTTTCAACTCTCATTATTCAGATATTATATCTCAATCATGAGTATGCTGTGTCCATTTATTTCCAGTAATTTCTTCTGATAGGCTATGTATACCAGGAGCAGTGACATGAAATTCAAATTAAAACCTCACTGGTGCTTGCCAATTTCAATGCTTTTTGGACACACTCCCAGACTACCAATGAAGTTGACTTCCACACGAGAGCATTTGCCATTTGAACCACAAGGTCAACTGAAAAACCAACAAGTGAAGACAAAAGACAGCTGTCTCTGGTCCTGACTTCCTTGTCAGCTTTATTTTGTGTTGTCTTTTTGTGATTTGATGAAAAGTGGCACAATATGGGGTTGAATCCATGTTGGTTTGTGCTGATAGCATTCAGGAGGAAGGGGAAATTTTACACCTACTCTCCCAGTGTTTGTGGAGCTCCAGTGTCAAAAGGAACAGAGCACTTGTAGAGATTCTTGCTAATTTTGATGGGTGTCCTCAATAGAAGCACTGTAGAAGAGAAAAAAGCATGTGTTTTTCTCACGTTTTCCATGGATCTTGGAATTACTGGATTGGGATTGGTAGGGTAATGGGAAAAAAAAAACATTCATTGCAAGAGCTCACACTGAAAGAAGGAACCCACAGAAAATAGGCAAGTTGAATATTTGTGATGGATAGATCAAGTCAAGAAATAAAAAGCATTTGACAATTTGCAAATGCATGTGATACAAGTTTTCTGCTCAGTAAGTCTGATCCCACATTAGGATATTCTTGAACCACTCCTGGTTTTGATGTTCTGTTTACATTTGTGATGTTGAAGTGCAGTCTTTATTTTGAGAGCTGGGTTCAGTGCTTTCCAAATTCAACTCATTTAAATTGAAGTTCATGGGTGTAATGCTGTGTTAAAAGAAAGCCTTTTCTCCTGGTTCCTGTGCCAGAAAAAGTATGAATCAGCATATGTATAATCAGCTGTCCCTTGAGAACAACAAGAAAGAGCCATGATTTTCAACGTCTTTGAGGTCCTGGCAAGGGGAATTATTGTCTGCAATGATGGTTGCTTAAGGAATAAACTGGCAAGTACTACTTCCTGTATTTGTAGAGTGTGTTGAACCTGAAGACATGTCTGGATTTTGAAAGTGGCGATGATGGCTAAATAGTTTTAGAATGTCTCTTTATTGAAGTAGGCTCTCAGCACCAACAACCTTCTGCTTAGTGTGCCAACAAATTGTCTTTGCTCTCCCTCTTGGAATATTCATCTTGTAAGCTTTCCATCATAGCCCTTTAAGCACGGTGCATTTTCAAATCTGGATGTATGCTATGTGCTGCTGTGTTCCTCAAGCCATCAGCTGGCTCTACAATCATCCACTGACTTGTAGTTGGCATCCTCATGGGGTTGCTGTTAGGACTGCTGGAACTTTTCCACAGGGCCTTTTGCCAGGCTGGCACTACTCTGGTCAAGAGAAAGAACAAATGTGTGAACACAGAGAGGCCAGACATTTCTGCATCTCGGGGTGACTTGAGGTTACCCTGGAAGTTCCCAGCATGTAAATTTCTGAGTGAAGTTTAGTTGGAAGGCCACAGCCAAGGAGTTGTGGTCTTGTAGGTGCAGTGAGCACAGAATATCTCTCCTGGCATGTCAGCACCATCCTATCCTCCGTAAAACATCCTGAGTGAATGACCCCCCAACTCCTTATAAACCTTCAGAGGAAGCATCCACGTTAACCTAGAAGACCCACTTCCAAAGTTCCAGCTGTCACCTGGTTGTATTTTCTCAGAAAAAAGGAGCCACCCACAACATTGGTTGTGAAGTGTCCCAAATCATAGATCATTTAACCCACCATGCTCACTGCATGCTCCACTGCCATGAGCTCTCACCATTGTCATTCGGTGTGGTTGCTAGGGACGTTGGCTATTTTCTTGACTAAGATATTCCAGGTGTCCCAGTCCTGTAGGAGTGGGTTAGTAAAGAAATAGTGCTGGATTCATTGCTCAGCTTGGTGATTCACGTGTCCCCAAGCACATTTACCCAAGAGGCCCACAGCACCTAGTACAGGATAACTGCCTGCTGTCATGTTTCCTGGTGTGGACAATTGAGTGCTGTGACACCTAGTGGACTTGAAGTTTAGTGTGAGCTGTCAGGATTCAGAGGAGTTCCTTGCCCTGCCTGGTCCTTTAGGGTTCAACTGACCACAGGACTGTAATCTCCTGGCCAAAGAGATTAGAAACACTTTTGGAAAAACTCAGTTCCCTTGTACTAGCTCCTGTCTTCTTTCCACTGACCATCACAACTGAGGTGGTGCTTGTTTTCAATCTTGGTCTAAAGCAGCCATGAGTGGAAGCTTCTCTGGTTGCCACGGGACCCCTGAAGCCATTATGCTGTTAGGCCTTTCCTCTGTTTCCTCAGGTGGAATGTGTGGTGCGGGCACCAGATCACACTAGCCACTGCTCAAACTCCGTGTTGCTCAAACTTGGAAAAACCCTCTGGGGAGTGAATCCACCTGTTCTCCAGTCAAAGCCTGGAATCCTTTTGTGATTCACACCCTACATTCCCAATGCCTGCCCCTACCACCTGGATGGAGGTGAACTCCCATTTTTGCTCCCATGTCACAGGAGTGCTGGTAATGAAGTGAGGTGTTTTCCTGAGTGTAACTGAATGCAACTGAATCATTGAGAGATCAGGGATATGAATTTCAGCCCTTTTCTCACTGTAACAAATATTGAGAGTGAAAGCTATAAACATACAGAGAGGAAGATTGAAATTGGATGAGGAATGTTTTCTTTCTGCCGGCAAATATGGGTCCTGGGAACCCAGACCTGAGAGCCATCACCACTTGCCTTTGCCTGCTTATATTTCATGACATTATCTGGCTAAGTTGATCTGGCTCATTGAAGGCAACTGGCCTTTCCCAGGAGAAACAACTTTCTGTACCTAACACCTTCTTAAGATGATAGGCAAGATTCAGAACCAGCACTGGCTTGTGAATTTTGGACAGCACTCTGCTGTGTAGAATTTTGCAAAGTAAAATGCCAAAAGAAAAAGTAGGCAATAAAAGATCAAGGAAGGTGTCAGTAGATTGTGAATAATGACTGGGTATGCAATAGCAAATAATCCACAAAATCTCCTTTCATACTAACAACCTGATTATACTCTAATACCCTCAGAATCCTGACAATCCTCATGCCCCCTCCTCCATGGATCACTGATATAATTTTCTGCTCAGATATAAGCTACAACCGGTTTCCTCCTTAGTAAAGATGGGATAATTCTTTCCCTCATGACACACCCCTAGACTGTGGGTCTTGAGATGCAAAAAATGTTATTTGCAAGATTGTTGTGAAAAGGAGAATTAAGAATTCCTTAGTCATTGATTGGCTTTGTCTAGTTTTCCTTCTTGCATAGACATCCACAGACACAGAACATGAGTGGATCAAGTCACATACCTAAAGGAGTTCTTTCTGTGCTGTCAATACAGTCCATCTTTTAGGATGCTGGCTTTGCAAATGCAAAGGCCGGGGTTCAAATCCCCATGGGGTTGGAAAGAAAACAAGAAAAAACACTTCTGAGGGTGCAAACCAATCTTAGCAATATTTTCTTTTTCTCCTCTGTTACTCAACAGATTCAACCCTTTTCAAGAACTAGCAGTTTCACCTGCAAGCAATATCCATTGACTCCTTTCAGCCTGAAGCTGCACTCAAAGGGAGCAGTGCATCCCCAGTCACCTGCATTTCTTTAGATTACTTGTTCCTTCACATCTTTCAACTCTCATTAGTTCAGACTTTACATCTCAATCATGAGTATGCTATGACCATCTATTTCCAGCGAATTCTCCTGATAGGCAATGTACACCTGGTTTCAGTGAAATGAAATTCAAATTGACAACTCACTGACCCTTGCCAATTTCTAGGCTCTTTGGACACACTTCCAGACTGCCAATGAAGGGGACTTTCACACCAGAGCATTTGCCATTTGAACCACAATGTCAACTGAAAAACCAAAATGTGAAAACAAAAGACAGCCACACCTGGTCCTGATATCCTAGTCCATTTTATTTTGTGTTGGCTTGCTTATGACTTTATGAAAAATGGTAGTATTTGGGACTGAATCCCTGTTAGTTTGTGCTGATAGCATTCAGAAGAAAGGGGAAATTTAACACCTAGACTCCATTATCATTGGAGATCCAGTGTCAAATGGAATGGAGCACTTGTAGAGATCTTGTTAATTTCGACGGATGTCCTCAATAGATGCACTGCAGAAGAGGAAAAATAATATGTTGTTCTCATGTTTCCCACAGATCTGGGAATTTCTGGATTGTGGTTTGTAGGGTAAGGGGAAAAAATTTATTGCAAAAGCCCAAACCATAAGAAGGAAACCAGAGACTTTAGGCAAGCTGAAGGTTGGTGGTGGGTAGCAACAAGTCAGAAAGAAAAAGCATTTGACAATTTGAAAATGCCTGTGGTTCTAGTTTCCTGCTCAGTAAATCTGATCCCACATTAGGATATTCTTGATGTTCTGTTTTGGGTCTTCACTTTTGCAATTTGCACAGCTGTTTCTGTTTATATATCTGATTTTGTGGTGCATTCTTTATATTGAGAGCTGGGTTCAGTGCTGCATATTCCATATTCAACTCATGTAAATTGTAGTTCATCAGTGTAAGTGCTGTGTTTTAAGAAAGGCTTTTCTCATGGTTCCTGTGCCACAAAATATATGAACTTGCATAAGTATAATCAGCTGTCCCTTGAGAGCAACAAGAAATAGCCACAATTTTGCAAAGGCTTTGAGTTCCTTGCAAGGGATATTAGGATCTGTAATGATGGTTGCTTACAGAATGAACTGGCAAGTATGACCTCCTGTATTTGTTGAAAATGTTGAACTTGAAGACTTGTCGTGGAATGTGAGGGTACACAATAATGGCTGAATAGTTTTAGAATGTCTCTTCATTGAAGTAGGATTTCAGCACCAACAACTTTCTGCTTTGGATGCCAGCAAAATATTCTTGCTCTCCCTCTTTATATTCATCTTGGAAGCATTTCATCATAGCCCATTCTGCATGGTGTATGTTCAAATCTGGAGTTATGCCATGTGATGCTGTGTTCCTTATGCCATCAGCAGGCTCTTGTATCTTCCACTGGCTTTTAGTCAGCATCCTCCTGGGACTTTTAAGTGGACTGGTAGAAATTTTCCACAGGGCCCTGTGCCAGGCTGGCACTACTCTGGTCAAGAGAAAGATGTATGTGTGAACACAGAGAGGCCAGACATTTCTGCATCTCGAGGTGAGTTGAGGTGGCCCTATAATTTTCCAGCATGTAAATTTCTGAGTGAAGTTTATTTGGAAGGCCACAGCCAAGGAGGTGTGGCCTTACAGTTGTAGTGAGCACAGAATATCTCTCCTGGTTTGTCAGCACCATCCTATTCTCCATACGTAATCCTGATTGAATGACTCCCATGACACCATATAAGACTTCAGAAGATGCATTAACCTTCATCTAGAAGACCCACTTGCTAGGTACAGCTGTCACCTGGCTGAACTTTCTCAGAAAAAGGAGCAACCTGCAAGATTGGGTGTAAAGTGTCCCAAATTATATATCACTTAACCCACCATGCTCACCACATGCTCCACTGCCATGAGCTTTCACCAGCCATCATTGGGTGTGGTTGCTAGGGCCCTAGGCTATTTTCCTGACTAGGATATTCCGGGTGTGTCCAGTTCAGGAGAAGCAGGTTAGGAAGGAAATAGCACTGGAACCGGTGCTCAGCTTGATAATTTACATATCTGCAAGCACAACCACCCAAGCAGGCCCACTGGAACTGGTGCAGGATAACTGCCTGCTGTCATGTTGCCTGGTGCAGTCAAATGAGTGCAGCAACACCTAGTACACCTGAAGTTTAGTGTGAACTGTCAGGTTTAGAGGAGTTTCTTGGAGGAATCCATTGACCACTGGGCTGTACTCTCTTGGCCCAAGAGGTTAGAATCACTTTTGGAAAACTTCAGTTCCCTGGCACTTGCTCCTGTCTTCTTTCCTCTGACCAACGCAACTGAGCAGGTGCTTGTTTTCAAACTTGGTCTCTGGCAGCCAGGAGCAGAAGCTTCTTTTGTTGCCATGGGAACCATGATTTCATCGTCCTGTCAGGCCTTTCCTCTGTGACCTCAGTTCGATTCTGAGGTGCGGGCGCCAAGTCATGGGAGCAACTCCTCAATCTCCATGTTGCTCAAAGCTCAGAAAAACCCTCTGGGGAGAGAAGCCAACTGTTCTCCAACCAGAGCCTGGAATCCCTGAGCCATTCACACCCAACCTTCTCAATGCCTGCCTTTTTCACCTGGATATAGGAGCACTCCCAGTTTTGCTCTCATGTCACAGGAGTACTGGTTACCAAGTGAGACATTGTCCTGAGTGTAAGTGAAGGCAACTGAATCATGGAGAGAACAGGGATATGAATTTCAGAGCTTATCTCATGGTAACAAATCTTGAGAGTAATAGTGACAAACATACCAAGAGGAAGATTGAAATTGGACGAGGAATGTTTCCTTTCTGCCAGCAAATATGGATCCTGGGACCCAGACCCAAGAACCATCACCACTTACCTTTGCCTGTTTATATTTACTGACATCATTTGGTTCATTTGATGGAACATTTCCTCATTGAAGTAAACTGGCCTTTCCCAGGAGAAACATCTTCCTGTACCTCACCCATATGTGAGATGAGAGGCAAGATCGAGCATCAGCAGTGGCTTGTGCATTTTGCACATCATTCTTCAGGTTAGAATTTTTCAAAGTAAAATGACAATAGGAAAAGTAAGAAAAAATGGAACAAGTAAGGTGTCAGTGATTTGTGAATGTAATGGCTAGGGATGCAATGGTGAATGATCCACAACATCTCCTTTCATACTAACAAAATGAACATATTCTATTTCCCACATAGGTCTGCCTCTCCTCATGCCCTGGCCTCCGTGGATCACTGATATAATTTTCTGCACCGATATCTGCTACAACTGGTTTCCTCCTAAAGTAAAGATGGGATAATTCATTCCCTCAGGACACACCCCTTGACTGTGTGTCTTTTTTTAATCATTTTTTTATTGTAAAGAAATGGGATACACGTTGTTTCTCTGTTTGTACATGGCGTAAAGGCATACCATTTGTGTAATCATAAATTTACATAGGGTAATGTTGTTTGACTCATTCTGTTATTTTTTCCCTTCCCTCCCACCAATCTTTTCCCTCTATACAGTCATTCCTTCCTCCATTCTTGACCCCTCCCTAACCCTAACTCTAACCCTAACACTAACCCCTCCCACCCCCCATTATGTGTCATCATCCACTTATTAGCGATATCATTCCTCCTTTGGTTTTTTGAGATTGGCTTATCTCACTTAGCATGATATTCTCCAGTTTCATTCATTTGCCTGCAAATGCCATAATTTTATCATTCTTTATGGCTGAGTAATATTCCATTGGATATATATACCACATTTTCTTTATCCATTCATCAATTGAAGGACATCTAGGTTGGTTCTACAATCTGGCTATTGTGAACTGAGCAGCTATGAACATTGATGTGGCTGTATCTCTGTAATATGCTGATTTTAAGTCCTTTGGGTATAGATCAAGGAGTGGGATAGCTGGGTCAAATGGTGGTTCCATTCCAAGTTTTCTAAGGAGTCTCCACACTGCTTTCCAGAGTGGTTGCACTAGTTTGCAGCCCAACCAGCAACGTATGAGTGTACCTTTCTCCCCACATCCTCACCAACACCTGTTGTTGCTTGTATTCTTGATAATCGGCATTCAAATTGAGGTGAGATGGAATCTTAGAGTGGTTTTGATTTGCATTTCTCTTAAAACTAGAGATGTTGAACATTTTTTCATATGTTTGTTAATTGGTTGTATATCTTCTTCTGTGAAGTGTCTGTTCATTTCCTTAGCCCATTTGTCGATTGCATTATTTGCATTCTTGGTGTAGAGTTTTTTGAGTTCTTTATAGATTCTGGAGATTAGGGCTCTATCTGAAGTATGATTGGCAAAGATTTTCTCTCACTCTGTAGGCTCTTTCTTTGCATTGCTGATAGCTTCCTTTGCTGAGAGAAAACTTTTTAGTTTGAATCTATCCCAGTTATTGATTCTTGCTTTTATTTCTAGTGCTATGGGAGTCCTGTTGAGGAACTCTGGTCCTAAGCCGACATGTTGAAGATCTGGACCTACTTTTTCTTCTATAAGATGCACAGTCTCTGGTCTGATTACAAGGTCCTTAATCCATTTTGAGTTTAGTTTTGTGCATGGTGAGAGATATGGGTTTAGTTTCATTCTGTTGCATGTGGATTTCCAATTCTCCCAGCACCATTTGTTGAAGAGGATCTTTTTTCCATTGCATATTTTTGGCCCCATTGTCTAGTATGAGAAAATTGTATTTATTTGAGTTTGTATCTGTGACTTCTATTCTGTACCATTGATCCACCTTTCTATTTTTGTACCAATACCATGCCGTTTTTGTTACTATTGCTTTGTAGTAGAGTTGAAGATCTGGTATTGTGATACCCCCTGCTTCAATCTTTCTGTCAAGGATTGCTTTAGCTATTCTGGTTTTTTTATTCTTCCAGATAAATTTCATAATTGCTTGCTCTATTTCTGTAAGGTACATCATTGGCATTTTAATTGGAATTGCAATGAATCTGTATAGCACTTTTGGTAGTATGGCCATTTTGACAATATTAATTCTTCCTATCCAAGAACATGGGAGATCTTTCCATCTTCTAAGGTTTTCTTGAATTTCTTTCTTTAGTGTTCTGTAGTTCTCATTGTAGAGGTCTTTCACCTCTTTTGTGAGATTGATTCCCAAATACTTTATTTTTTTGAAGCTATTGTGAATGGGGTAGTTTTCCTAATTTCTCTTTCTGAAGATTCATCGCTTATGTATAAAAATGCCTTAGATTTATGTGCATTGATCTTATATCCCGCTACTTTACTGAATTCACTTATGAGATCTAAAAGTTTTCTGGTGGAATTTCCTGGTTTCTCTAAGTATACAATCATATCATCAGCAAATAGGGATAGTTTGAGTTCTTCTTTTCCTATTCGTATCCCTTTAATTTCTTTGGTCTGTCTAATTTTCTGGCTAGAGTTTCAAGGATGATATTGAAAAAAGTGGTGAAAGAGGGCATCCCTGCCTTGTTCCAGTTTTTAGGGGGAATTCTTTCAGTTTTTCACCATTTAAAATGATATTAGCCATGGACTTAGCATAGATGGCTTTTACAATGTTAAGGAATATTCCCACTATCCCTATTTTTTCTAGTGTTTTGAGCATGAAGGGGTGCTGTATTTTAGCAAATGCTTTTTCTGCATCTATTGAAATAATCATGTGATTCTTCACTTTAAGTCTATTGATATGGTGAATTACATTTATTGATTTCCTGATGTTGAACCAACCTTGCATCCCTGGTGTGAAACCCACTTGATTATGGTGCACTATCATTTTAATATGTTTTTTATGCAATTTGCTAAAATTTTGTTGAGAATTTTTGCGTCCATGTTCATTAAGGATAAT
The DNA here is from genome assembly GCA_020740815.1 of Sciurus niger. Classification (NCBI taxonomy): domain Eukaryota; kingdom Metazoa; phylum Chordata; class Mammalia; order Rodentia; family Sciuridae; genus Sciurus; species Sciurus niger. The sequence continues at coordinate 29,785 of JAHUXG010016793.1, forward strand.
GGTCTGAAATTTTCTTTCCTCGATGTGTCTCTGTCTGGTTTAGGTATCAGGGTGATATTGGCTTCATAGAATGAGTTTGGGAGTGTTCCCTTCTCTTCTATTTTATGGAATACTTTGAGAAGTATTGGAATGAGTTCTTCTTTAAAGGTTTTCTAGAACTCGGCTGAGAACCCATCTGGTCCTGAACTTTTCTTTGTTGTTAGGGTTTTGATGACTTCTTCTATTTCATTACTTGAAATTGGTCTATTTAAATTGTGTACTTCCTTCTCATTCAGTTTAGGCAATTCATATGTCTCTAGAAACCTGTAGACGACTTTGAAATTTTCTATTTTGTTGGAGTATAGATTTTCAAAATAGCTTCTAATTATGTTTTGTATTTCAGTCGTGTCTGTTATGATATTTCCTTGTTCTTTCTGAATTTTAGTGATTTGGGTTTTCTCTCATCTTCTCTTTGTTATTGTGGCTAAAGGTTTATCAATTTTGTTTATTTTTTCGAAGAACCAACTATTTATTTTGTCAATTTTTTGTATTGTTTCCTTTGTTTCAATTTTGTTGATTTCAGCTCTGAGTTTAACTATTTCCTGTCTTCTACTTCTTTTGGTATTGGTCTGTTCTTCTTTTTCTAGGGTTTTGAACTGTAGTGTTAGGTCATTTATTTGTTGAATTTTAGTTCTTTTGTTAAATGCGCTCCATGAAATAAATTTTCCTCTAAGTATTGCTTTCATAGTGTCCCAGAGATTTTGATATGATGTTTCTTTGTTCTCATTTATCTCTAAGAATTTTTTAATTTCCTTCCTAATATCTTCTGTTATCCTTTCATCATATAATAGCATATTGTTTAATCTCCAGGTGTTGGAGTAGTTTCTGTTTTTTACTCTTTCATTTATTTCTAACTTCAATCCATTGTGATCTGATAGAATACAAGGTAGTGTCTCTATCTTCTTATATTTGCTAACATTAGCTTTGTGGCATAATATATGGTCTATTTTAGAGAAGGATCCATGTGCTGCTGAGAAGAAAGTGTATTCGCTCTTCGTTGGATGGTATATTCTATAAATGTCTGTTAAGTCTAAATTATTGATTGTGTTATTGAGATCTATGTTTTCTTTGTTCAATTTTTATTTGGAAGATCTGTCCAGTGGTGAGAGAGGCGTGTTAAAATCACCTAGTATTATTGTGTTATGGTCTATTTGGTTTCTAAAATTGAGAAGGATTTGTTTAACATACATGGATGAGCCACTGTTTAGGGCATAGATGTTTATGATTATTATATCTTGCTGATTTATGCTTCCCTTAAGCAGTATGAAATGTCCTTCTTTATCCCTTCTGACTAACATTGGCTTGAAGTCCACATTATCTGAAATGAGGATGGATACTCCAGCTTTGTTGCTGAGTCCATGTGCATGGTATGTTTTTCCCCATCCTTTCACCTTTAGTCTATGGGTATCTCTTTCTATGAGGTGAGTCTCTTGCAGGCAACATATTGTTGGATCTTTCTTTTTAATCCAATCTGCCAGTCTATGTCTTTTGATTGATGGATTCAGGCCATTAACATTCAGGATTATTTTTGAGATATGTTTTGTATTCCCAGTCATTTGCTTTTTATTTTTTAATTTTATTTATTTATTTATTTGTTTTTTTGACACACCTTGGTTCCTCCTTTATTTGATAGTTCCTTTAGGATAATTCCTCCCTTTGCTGATTTGCTTCTTTACTTTATATATCTTCCTCATGGAATATTTTGCTGAGAATGTTCTGTAATGCTGGCTTTCTTTTTGTAAATTCTTTTAGCTTTTGTTTCTCATGGAAGGATTTTATTTCATCATCAAATTTGAAGGTAAGTTTTGCTGAGTATAAGATTCTTGGTTGGCATCCATTTTCTTTCAGAGCTTGAAAAATGTTATTCCAGGCCCTTCTAGCTTTTAGGGTCTGGATTGAAAAATCTGCTGATATCCGTATTGGCTTCCCCCTGAATGAAATTTGGTTCTTTTCTCTCACAGCCTTTAAAATTCTGTCTTTATTTTGTATGTTAGGTATTTTCATAATAATGTGCCTTGGTGTGGGTCTGTTGTAATTTTGTGTATTTGAAGTCCTATAAGCCTCTTGAACTTGATTTTCCATTTCATTCTTCAGATTTGGAAATTTTTCTGATATTATTTCATTGAATAGATTGTTCATTCCTTTGGTTTGTTTCTCTAAGCCTTCCTCAATCTCAATAATTCTCAAATTTGGCCTTTTCATGATATCCCATAGTTTGTGAGATTTACATTATGTTTTCTGCCATCTTCTGTTCAGCTTTGGCTTAAAGTTATTCTTTTTCTGCTTCAATATCTGAGGTTCTGTCTCCAGTTGTTCTATCCTCTTGGTTATGCTTTCTATGGAGTTCTTAATTTGGTTTATTGTTTTCTTCATTTCAAGGATTTCTGTTTGTTTTTTTTCAATATCTCTAACTCTTTATTGAAATGATCTTTTGCTTCCTGTATTTGCTCTTTTTACTGTCGATTAGTGCTATCATTCAATGCCTGCATGTGCTCTTTCATCTCATCATTCAATGCCTGTATTTGCTCTTTCATCTCATCATTTGCTTCCCTTATTATTTTAATGATGTACATTCTGAACTCCCTTTCTGTCATTTCTTCTGCCATGCTGTCATTGGATTTTATTGATGTAACATCTTGATTTGTTTGGGGCATTTTCTTCCCTTGTTTTCTCATATTGTTCAGGAATCAGTGGGTCATTAAGATATTGCAGATTTCCTCTATTGACTTAAAATGTCTGTGAAGATTGCTAGTATATCCTGTCTTATCCTTCAGTAGCCTGCACTCTTGGAGGAAGTTGATAATGCAGTGCTCCACAAGGAAGCTGCCTCTCTAGGGATGGTGACCCTCAGGTGGGGTATATTCCCTGCTAGTGGGCAGAGGTGCCTCCACTTGTTGACCAATGGTCATCCAAAGGGGAAGTAGGCTGCAGGCTGAGGCAAGGCCTGTTTGGGCCTATTTCTCTGGTTTTACTGTCCTTGTGGGAAAACTTCACCCGGCAGGGAAGTCTCACCCAGTGGGGAGATCTCGCTGCTCAGTTCCCCTCCTAGAGGTTCCCCTCAATCTGCAATTACTGCCTGGGCTGGGCTGTCTTCCTCTGCAATGTTCACAGGGTCCCAGACCTACCTCCTGGGCGTGGGAGCCTCACCCTTCGCAGACGAGTCTCCTTAGTTTGCCCCTCCTCAGAGAATCTGCCTGCAGTCCTGGAAACTTTGTTCCGCCCCTAGGTGTGTCTCTCTGTGGCTCTTCCACCAAGAAGCCGCCTAACCCTGGGACCCTGCTCTGCACCTAATCGCCTGGCTATGCGACCCCTCCTCTGGGCCGCCACCTGGAGCTCCGTACAATCGCTCCGAGACCCAGAGACCACACACCTCCTCCTCCGGACAGCTGCCCAGTTTCTGACACAGTCACTAGGAGTTCAAGCAACTCACTTCACGTCTCCTCCTCCCGCCAACCACCCGTAGCCCTAGGCAGTCACTCCGAGTCCAAGTGACCCACCCTGTTCCTCCTCCTCCTCGGGGAAGCCCCCCCGGGTGTTCAGGAGTGGTCGCTTTGAGTCCAAACAACTCACCACTCGCCTCCTCCTCTGGCAACTGCCTGTGACTCTGATGCAGTCACTCCTAGGCCAAGCGACCCACCATGCTTCTCCTCTTCCTCCAGGCAACCCCTGGTGTTCAGAAGCAGTTGTTCTGAGTCCAATTAGCTCGCGACGTGGCTCCTCCTCAGGCATTCGCCTGTAGTTCTGATGCAGTCACTCCTAGACCAAGCGACCTGCTGTGCTTCTCCTCTTCCTCCAGGCAACCCCCCAGTGTTCAGAAGTGGTCATTCTGAGTCCAAACAACTCACCACTCACCTCCTCCTCTGGCAACGGCCTGTGGCTCTGATGCAGTCACTCCTAGACCAAGCGACCCGCCGCGCTTCTCCTCTTCCTTCGGGTAACCCCCTGGTGTTCAGAAGCGGTCGTTCTGAGTCCAAACAGCTTGACCCGCAGCTCCTCCTCAGGCAGCTGCCCGGAGCTCCAGGGGTTGCTCCAAGTCCAAGCGCTGTGCTGAGCCGCCTCCTCTACGATGATCCCAGTTGTCCGTGTTTACCGCTCCTGTGGGGGGAGGGGCGTCTTGCCGAGCAACTCTACTTCACAACGTTCCCTGCATTCCAGGGCTACCGCCCCATCCGGGACGCCTCCCCAATGGGAGAGACTCACCCGGCGGCTTTGAGTTGGTCCCAAGTATCTCACTATCTCCTCTTTTGAATCCTGCATCCTGGAGCAACATGAAATGCAGCCGCCTTCTAGTCCACCATCTTGAAACCCTGGTGCTTGTTTTCCATCTTGGTCTGAAGCAGCCAGAAGCTAATTGTCTCTGGTTGCCATGGGAACCATGATGCCATCATGCTGTCATGTCTTTCCTCTGTGACCTCATGCAGTATATTGGTGCAGGCAACGTGTCACAGGAGCCACTCCTCAAAATCCATGTGTCCCAAGGCTGGAAAAATTCTTTGTAGAGAGAAACCAAGTGCATCCTCAAATTGGAGCCTGGAATCCTGGAACCATTCTCACCTGAAATGCCTGATGCCTGCCCCTTCCACCTGATTTAGAGGAGCTCTCCCATCATTTGCTCTCATGTCACAGGAGCACTGGTAACCAAGTGAGACTTTGTTCTGAGTGGAATTGAATACAACTGAATAATTGAGAAATCATGGATATGAATTTCATCCCTTATCTCAATGTAATGAATCTTGAGAGTAATTTTTGCAAACACACCCAGTGGAAGATCAAAATTGCTTGAGGAATGTTTCTTTTCTGCCAGAAAATATCTTTGCTAGGAACCCAGACACAAGGAGCCATCACCACTTGCCTTTGCCTGCTTATATTTCCTGACATCATCTGGCCAAATTGCTGAGGCATTCCCTCATGTAAGGAAACTGGCCTTTCCCAGGAGTAATACCTTCCTCTACTTCACCCATCTCTGAGATGATAGGCAAGATCCACTACCAGCACTGGATTATGCATTTTGCACAGCACTCTTCTTGGTAGAATTTTTCAAAGTGAAATGACAAAAGGAAAAGTAAGAAATACAAAGGTTGAGGAAATTGTCAGTAGATTCTGAATGTAATGACACGGGATGCAATGGTGAATGATCCCCAACATCTCCTTTCATACTAACAACTTGAGCATATTCTAATTCCCACATAGACCTGCCTCTCCTCATGCTCTGGCCTCCATATATCACTGATATAATTTTCTGCTCAGGGATCAGCTACAACCGGCTTTCTCCTTAAGTAAAGATGGGATAATTTTTTCCCTCAGGACCCACCCAGAGACTGTGGGACTTGACATGCAAAAATGGTTATTTGCAAGATTGTTGTTAAAAGGAGAATTAATAATTCCTTAGACATTATTTGGCTTTGCTAGGGTTGCTTCTCTGCAGAGAACTTCACAGACATAGAAGCTGAGGAGATCAAGTCATATATCTTAAAGCAGTTGTTTCTCTGCTGATGATATAACCCATCTCGTAGGGCACATACCTCACATGTGGAATGACACTGGTTGAATCTCCAGCACTGTAGGATGGGGAAAAAAAAGAAAAAAAAAATAAAAGACCAAAGACTTCTGAGCATGCAAACCTTCCATTCTCTCAACCTCTTTTTTTCTCCTTTGTTAATCAATGGAATCAACACTGTTGAAGAAGTACCATTTTCACATGCAAGCCATTTCCATTGCCACATTTGAGCAGGGATCTGCACTCAAAGGGAGCAGTGCTTCAGCAGTGTTCTGAAGAGTACTGAAACTACACATCATTCAACTCTCATTAGTTCATATGTTACATCTCACTTATGAGTATGTTCTTGCTGATATTTCTTCTGCAACTTCTTCTACTAGGCAATATGCACGAGGTTACAGTGGCAGGAAATTCAAAATGACAATTTTGAGACTTCTTGGACACATTTCCAGACTCTGACAATAAAGGGGACTTCCACACCTGAGCACTTTCCATGTCAACCACAATGTCAACTGGAAAACCAACAGGTGAACACAAAAGACAGCTGTCCTTGGCCCTGGAGTTTCCTAGTCAGTTTACTTTTGCATGGTCTTGCTTATGTCTTGATGAAAAATGGTAGGATTTGGGACTGAATCCATGTAAGTTTCTGCTGAGAGCACTCAAGAGAAATGGGGGAATTTACAACCTACTCTCACATTAACATTGGAGCTCCAGTGTCAAAAGGAGTGGAGCGCTTGTATAGACTCTTATTAATTTTGATGGATGTCATCAACAGATGTACTGTAGAAGTAGGTAAAGCATGTTTTTCTCATGTTTACCACAAATCTGGAAATTACTGGATTGTGCTTTGTAGGGTAAGAGATGACACAAGGACCCTTCTTGCAAGCACTCACACCAAAATAAAAAAAAAAATTAGGCTTGTGGCAGGTTGGTGGTGGGTAGAAGCTAGTCAAGAAACAAAAATGATTTAAAAATGTGCAAATGCCTGTGGTACACTTTTCCTGCTGAGCAAGTCTGATCCCATATTGGGATATTCTTGATCCACTCCTCTTCTCATATTCAGGTTTTGACCATGTTGAGTCTTCACTTTTCCCTTTTAGCAGAGCTGTTTGTGTTTATATTTGTGATATTGTGGTACAGTCTTTATTTCAAAAGCTGGGTTTAGTACTGCATATTCCAAATACAACTTGATCAAATTGTAGTTTGTGGGTGTAAGTTCTGACCTGTAAGGAAAGCCTTTCCTCATGGTTCTTGTGCCAGAAGAAATATGAATCAGCATATGTATAATCAGCTGTCCCTTGAGAGCAATATGAAAGAGCCACAAATTTGCAAGGGCATTGAGATCTTTGCAAGCAGAATTAGGGTCCATAATGATGGTTGCTTATAGAATTAACTGGCAAGTACCACTTCCTGTATTTGTATACTATGTTGAACCAAGAGATGTGTCATGGAATTTGTGGGTAGACCAGGAAGGTTGAGTAGTGCTAGAGTGTCTCTTCACTGAAGTAGGCTTTCAGTACCAATGCCCTTCTGCTTTCTGTGCCTCCAAATGTCCTTACTCTCCCTCTTTGAATATTCAGCTTGGAAGCTTTGCACCATTGCACATTCTTCATGGTGCATGTTCCAATCTGGTGTTATGCCCTGTGATGCTGTGCTCCTCATGCCATCAGCAGGCTCCTATATCATTGACTGGCTTGTAGTCTACATGCTCCTGAGGCTGGTAAGAGGAATCATGTCAAAATCCCTCAGGGCCTTGTGCCACACAGGCACTAGGTTTGTCACAAAAATGAACAGTTGTGTGAACACAGATAGGCTAGATATCTCTGCATCTTGAGGTGAGTTGAGGTGTCCCTGGAAATTCCCAGCATGTAAATTTCATGCAGTCTAGTTCTAAGGCAGCAGCCAAGGAAGAACAGCCTTGCAGGTGGAGTGAGCACAGAATATCTCTTCTTGCTTTTCAGCACCAACCTGTCCTCAGAACAACAAACTGAGTGAATGACTCCCACCTCTCCACATTAGCCATCAGAGGAGACACCCATATTCACTAAGAAGACCTACTTTTCAGGTTCCAGCTGTCTCTAGTCCAAACTTTCTAGGAAAGTAGGGGCAACTCTGCGCATTGGGTGTGTAGTGTCTCAATTGAAAGATTACCTATGCCACCATGCTCATGGCATGCTCCATGCCCTTGAGCTCTCACCAGCTATCATTCCATGTGGTTGCTAATACCCTAGGCTAGTTTCCTGACTAGAAAATTCCGGGTGTGCCCAGTCCTTGAGGAGCAGATTCAAAAGGAAATACTGGTCCAGCCAGTGATCAGTTTGGTAATCCACGTGCCTCCAAGTACACTTCCACCCAACCTGGCCTACTGGACTTGGTGGGAGATAATTGCCTGCTGTCATGATGCCTGGTCAACTGAGAGCAGTGTCACCTAGCAGACCTGGAGTTTAGTGTGATCTGTCAGAATTCAGAGAGTTTCCTTGTGCTGCCTGGACCTGGAGAGATCCAGCGACCATGGGGCTGCACCCTGTACACTGCCTGACTCCTTGTCTCCTGGCTGATGAGGTTAGAATCACATTTCTTGAAAATCTCATGTCCCTGGCACTCACTCTCATTGTCTTTCTTCTGACCATCACAGGTGAGCTGCTGCTTGTATTCAATCTTGGTCTGAAGTAGCCAGGGGCGAAAGCATCTCTGGTTGCCATGGGAACCGTGATGCTGTCTTGTTGTCATGCTTTTCCTCTGTGACCTCAGGCTGTATCTGTGGTGCAAACACCATGTCATGGGAGTCACTCCTCAAACTCCATGTGGCCCAAGGCTCAAGTAAACTCTCTGGGGAGAGAAACTAATTGCATTCTCCAACTGTAGCCTGGAATCCTGGAGTCATTCAGACCCGATCTTCCGGATACCTGCCCCATTCACCTGGATTACAGGAGCTCTCTCATCTTTTGCTCTCATATTACAGGAGCACTGGTAACCAAGTGAAGGATTGTTCTGAGTGGAATTGAAAGCTACTGAATATTTGAGAAATCAGGAATAGGAATTTTAGCCCTTATCTCACTGTAATGAATCTTGAAAGTAAAAGTTGCGAACATACCCAGTGGAAGATTGAAATTGATTGAGGAATATTTCTTTTATGCCAGCAAATATCTCTCCTGGGAACCTGAATTCTGAGAGCCATCACCACTTGCCTGTGCCATTTTTTGTTTCTTGACATCATCTGGCTAAGTTGCTGAGGCATTACCTCATTGAATAAAACTGGCCTTTCCCAGGAGTAAAACCTTCCTCTACCTCACCCATATCTGAGATGATAGGCATAATGACTTCTCTGAGTGAGTCCCATTCTGGCTAATATCAGTATACCAGCTCTGGCCTTACCTATGTACACAATGAACACTATTGTGGACACTTGGACAGATGTGGATACTTCATCTTTCCAAAATCCATAATAGTAGTTTGGTGCTGCCATGCAGACAGGTTCTTCACAAATTTCTGAAAACCAAAAACAATTGAAATACATGTCAATTTCCAAAGCACTGAGGACCTCAATCTACCACTCATCATCCACCATTTCCACACCTTTTCACAAGAGACTGAGCCCTTATGGGTGATGTAGGAGGTCCAGGATTTCTGACATGTTTTGAACAGTGCATGGAAAGCACATACATAAGTTGTTCAGATTGTTCTCTGATATGTCATTGACTGCTGTCTTTTGACAAGAGAGAAAACTCCTAGGACAATTGAATCAGGTGCAATCCATACATACAAGGGACTTTGTAAAATACATCCAAGGACAATTTCTCATCATTATAGAGGACTTCTTTAGACTTTTTATGGAAGCATTCCAGACATACCTGAGGTCAGGGAAACTTTGGCCCAAGGGATACTGAAAAAGTTTCCAAAAACTTTGAACCCAATATGTGAGAACCCCTCTCACAAAAGACCTTCAACGTTTCTAGATTCTGTAGTCAAGCTACTACTTCTATGTTTTCTCTTTTTTCTTTGGGTTCTGCCATGAACCTCATCTCAATCCCCATTGCCCAGGTTCTTCTGAGTCCTTTGGTTGAGAAACCCTCACCCACAAGTGCTCTGAATCTGCTGGGTCTTTTTGATGATAGATCCTCTGCTAATATTGATCAGACTTCTTTGTTAAAGCTGTATATTTTGCCTAGCATATGCTTAATCAGTCCCCTTTTGTTCTTGTTTGTGAGCTCCCCTCACCTAATAGTGGTCAGTTTTTCTGTTTTTTTTTTTTTTTTTTTTTTTTTGAGTTCCCTAACCATTCTTTCTTTATTCCTCTCTGTGTCTTTTTAATGAGTGCCACTCACATTATTGTGATCAATTTTTTCTCCATCCTATTCAAGGTTCCTCAAGGTAATTCTTAGTCAGTTTCCTCTTGGTACTTTCAGTGAGAGACATTCACTGACAGTGGTCTATCTTTTCTCAATCCTGTTGTTAATCTTTTTTCAGACTGCATTGCTAAAGGTCATCTTAGTTCTTTCCTGAGTGTCACTCAAACACAATTTCTTTAGTTCCAGGTAGCTCTCTCATCTCCTGGAAGAGATTGCCTATTTCTAGGCAATCCAGGTAACAGGGAAATAACTCCTGGTTTCTACCAGTTTCATGATAAAACTTTCATTGGAATAAAATTTCACTTAAAATTTCTGCTTTTCCAACTGCATTGTTTTAACACAGGAGAAAATGTTGACAAATTGGAGAGTTGGCATTATTTGAACAGACTGCGTATGGTAAGTAACTGGATCCTCTTTTAATCTGACTCTGAAAGACCTGACTGGAAAACCAATTCAAGTCAACACCAAGAAATTCTAATGAAATTTTAATTTCACATTTAAAATAATATTCTCAAAATCCTTAGTTGATTAGGAAGGCCCACAGACTTCAAAGGTTGGTGCCATGGGAAAATATTTAACCCTGTCTTTGTAAGAAGGTAAAACATACTAAATGAACACTGAACAGAAAATTTTCCAAATGGTCTGTGGTATTCTAGAGAAAAGGAGAGGAAGGCACATGTGGGAAAATTTATGTGCTCAGAACATTATTATATAAGGAGAATTTTGGGTTCATGCAAGCTTGAACCCCAACTTAGAAGCACAATTAATTCCTATTTTCTCCACACTGCCTCCTCCTCTTGGAATTTCCCTTTCAAAATTTCTAACCAGCAGATATCTAGGCAAAAAAAATGGCCCAGTGGATGTGATGGATTGTTCCTATTATTTCAGTTATGCAGGTGGCTGAGAAAGTAGATACTCCAGGGCAAAACCAGTTTTCCTAAATTAGAAAAGGCCTAATCAACTTAACAAAATGATGTCTGTAAATATAAACATACAAACAGAAGTGGTGATGACTCATGGCATCAGTGATCCCAGGAACAATATGCATTGGCAGAATAAAAAAATAGTGAAAATTAATTTTATACTCCCTGTGGTTGTATTTGCAACAAATCTTTTCAAGAATCACTGCACTGAGCTTAGGTCTACAAAGTTACATCCACTGAACTGCCCATCATTCAAAATCCTTCTACTGTAGTTTTCATCATTCTCAAAGAAATGCCTAAGGTTTTTAATAGCAAACCTGTGAAATGAGAGTAATAAAAGTCCAAAGGACTGGAATCCAGTAACTTGGGATTGAAGGGTAAGGAGATACCAGGCTCAGGTAGGAGATTTCAGTTTGTTTCTCACCCCAGGGTGTGTTTCTGGGCCTGGGGCATCATGGCTTCATATGAGTGCCTCCAGTGACATCCTGGCTGCTCTGCAGATATCTCTTGATATCACAGAAAGGCAAAATGCAGCATGATGATGTCACCATTCCCATGGTCACCAGAAAAGCTTTCCCTCCTAACTGCTTGAGACAATGATTCAAGTAAAGTGCCAGCTCAGCAGTGATGTTAACAGGGAAAAGGAAGAGAAAGAGTCCAAGAGTCTACTGCTTTCAACAAATGTGATCCTAACTTCTTCACCCAGTTGACGAAAAGCATGGGTGTGTTGTTGACTCAACCCTGCAGGCCTATGGGCGATCTAGATATGTCCAGGGCTATTAATCAAGCTGAAGACTGACAACCTGCACCAATTTGCAATTCCATTAGATGGCGCTGAACACGTTTGGCCTCACCAGGCATTTTTGCCACGTGGCCACCTTCTCCTGCTGCAGGCAATTGACCACCAAGATAAGTTGACCTGGGATGGTTGAATGGGTTCAGGAGGTCACGAGTATCACTCAGCCTAGCACTGACCCCAGTGGCTTTGCAATCCATGTCTCTTCCTCCCAGTCTGGGATCCCTTGGAATTTTGCCAGGTGACATAACTGATGTAGGGCCATACTAGGGAAATGGAGTGATGGCTGTTGACAGCTGAGGGCAGTGGAGCAGTCATTGTAACTTGATGGATTCAGTGATGACTGAATTGGGAAACATCCACAAAATCTTGTGGGGTTCCCTTCATTTTCCTTGAACATCCAAACACAGGAGAGCTAGATATTTGAAATTTGACCTGTAAGTGGAGGGTGGTGGTCCACACAATATCTTGTGAAAAGAAGAGGGAGTGCATCACTGAGCACATGTGATGGAAGCCAGAAAAGAGCTAGAAAATGAGGAGAGATGTCCTGTTCACTTGCCACCTGCCAGTTCCCAATTGCTTTGATGCTGGCCGACAACTAGCTTGCACTCTGAATTCTCTTGATGGGAGTTTATAGGGGGCCCTTGAATTCACCTTTTTAGGGCAGAAATATTTGGCCAATGTGTCTTGATAGAAGTGTTCATAATCTTGCACTCACTACTACCAGTCTGACACAGGTCCCTCTGTGATGATGCCAAGGGTCCTTTAAGCAGTTCCTGGAGAATGTAGACTATAGCCCAGTACCCCAGAATCTGGCAAAAATATGCTCCTATAATGTGATGTCATGGATTTTAAAAGGGAATGATAGTGACTTGATGAGCACAATTTTTCCAAGCATATTATCTTCTAACACACATCTTGATGAATGAGAGGATTGTTATAAACATTAAAAGGTGAATATATTAAAAGAGATGAGGTAAGAGTAGTGTGTGATGAACTAAACACATGATGGTTGGAGATGAAAACCAACTAGAGTGAACAGATTCTTAAAAATTTTCATTGTTAATTATCTCCCCCAAAATACAAGGACATTTCCTCAGTTTCAAAACAGTTTAGGAATACATCAGGAAGAAATTTCAAGATCATTCAGTAAGCAAAGGTAATTACTGACAATAACTCAACTTGCAAAGTATACAAATGATCTTGCAGATTCTTAGACCTATCTTGTGGCTTGCAAAGGACAGCTGTTTACATTTATGCTGATTTGGCTTTTCTGCCATAAGATGTCTGAGGAAAGGCTTTCTTTACTCTACAAAACTTACACACAACCACCTAAACTTGAGCAAGGAGATATATGGAAGTTCAGTACTGAATGGTTGTTCTTAAAATAAAAAGCACACCTCAACATCAGGGATGTAAAGAAAAAAATATCTCTGCTCAAATACAAAAATAAAAATCCAAAATGGGCAAATCCTTAATTTCAAAAGTAGAAAATTTTAAAGAGTAACTGAAGATGTGAAAGACGTTAACTACAAGGAAAAGTGGAATGTAAAACATTTCAAAATACAAAATTCATTTTTATTGGAATTTTATTATATCCACCACAAACATGCCACATACTCATTCTCTCTGATTTTATTCTTTACGTGAGTTATTTACAAAAGGTGTATTTCTTTTAAATCATTCCTTACTCTGCAAAGCACAATCAACATTCCAGAACCATGACAAAGATGAGAACACCACAACCTTCACCCAAATCTACACGGCATGGCTCCTAAAAATCCAAGAGGTCAATAAAATTCTGTAATGTAGTTTCATTTTTATTGAGTCTGGCTCTTCAGCGATACAAGCAAAACCAGTTTTTAAACCCATTATGCCACCTGTTTGATGTCAGCATAAATTAAGTAATGTATTCAGCACCAATTTACTCAATTTTTAAAGGAATAATTTCTTCCCAATGCACAGAAAAACAGACTTATAAAATGCAGTGCCAAAAAACAACTCTTTTTGTCATCACCTCCAAATATCAGAGCTGATATTTAAGTTGACCTGGATCTGGTCCAGGTAACAAGTGCACTTCATTTTGAGAGAACCTGGGAGTGTTCCCCAGATCTACTGCTTCCCAAACACTATTGCAGTTGACATTTGGAATCATACCATTTAATAGAAGTGAGCACCTTCAATCTTTATGAACTTGCTAATTAAATCCCCACTTCAGCATTTTCCTGAGTATCATATAACCTATCAGCTTGTGATAGTTGTCTCTTCATGAGTAATGCCTACTCTAAGGCAAACCCGGTCATGGAGAGAGCACTGCTGATTTATAACACAGTGTCATGCTGAAAACTAATTGAAATTAACTTCCACATAAAAGTGATACTTTTCTCACTGTGTTCTATTCACCTGATTCAGCAGGGGAGAAAATGTTGAGGAATTGAAGGGTTTAAATTTTCTGAAGATGTTGACTATTGTAGGTGATCAGACACACTTCTGATATGACTCTGTTTGACTGGAAAACAAACCAAAGACAAAGTCAAGTACATTCAAAAGAATTTTTAATTTCATATTAAAAATAATCCTCTCAGAATACTAAGTTGCATGGAAAGTTCCACTGTCATCATTCATTGGAATCAGAGTAATATTCATTCCTCTCTATTTAAGTAGAAAAATGGCTTCAGCAGGATCTTTTACCCTGCACAGAACAGGATTGGCCACAAGCCTCTAGGGTTGTGGCCCCAACACATGCTGACTCCTCTGCTCATGGACAGAGATGTGAGGATCATATTTATTGAAAGCACTAGATTGTCTGTCCTGTCTTCCTCCTCTTCCCTCTTACAATACTGCTGAGCCAGGACATGACTTGCAACATTGACCCCAGTGTCCAGGAGGGAAAACTTCTCTGGTTGACATGGGAATCATGTTGGCAATGTTATGACTCTTCATTTCTGATATGTCAGAAAGTGTCTGTAGAGAGCGAGGATGTCTCAGCAGGCAGTCATTTGGACTCATTTGGTCCCAGTTCAGAAACACCCCCAAGGGTGAGAAACAAAATGCACTCTCTTACCTGAGCTTGAAATCTCCTTGTTCTTCAATCCCTAGTTGCTGGATTCCAGCCCTTTTGACTTTGAACATCTTAGCTGTCTCTTCTTTTGTTTCCATTTCACAGGATCACTGTTACAACATAAGCATATTTTGAGAAAAATAGAAACCAGGGTAGCAAGATTTTGAATGATGGACAGTTCAATGGAAGTAACATTCTAGACCTAAGCTCTGTGCAATGATTCTTGAGAATATTTGTTGCAAACAAACAACAGGGAGAATAAAAATTATGTGTTGCATTTTTTTATGCTACCATCATATATTTTACCTGGGATTACTGATGCAGTAAGCCATCCCTGCTTCCCTTTCCATTTTTACATTTACAGACATCATCTGACTAAATTGAGTAGGCCTTCCTTATTTAGAAAAACTACTTTGCCCTGGAGTACCTACTTCATCAGTCTTCCCCTTACCTTAAATAATTGGGACATTTCACTACCTACACTGGGCTGTTTTGCTCAGATATCAACTGGTTAGAAATTTTGAAAGAAAAATTCCAGGAGGAGGAGGCAGTGAGGGACAAGTAGGAATTGATTGTGTTTCAAAAGTCTTGGGGTTCAGGATTGCATAAACCCAAAATTCTCCTCAAATAATAACATCCTTAGCAAATAAGTTTTCAAACATATGTTGTCCTCTGATTTGCCACAGGCCACCACAGACTATTGGGAAAATTGTCTGCCCAGTGTTCAGCTACAACCGTATTCCTCCTTAAATAGGTGGTGTTGATTCTTTCCCCATGAAACCAACCCTTGATGACAGTGGAAATTTCCCTGCAAGTAAGTAT
The DNA here is from genome assembly GCA_020740815.1 of Sciurus niger. Classification (NCBI taxonomy): domain Eukaryota; kingdom Metazoa; phylum Chordata; class Mammalia; order Rodentia; family Sciuridae; genus Sciurus; species Sciurus niger. The sequence continues at coordinate 45,272 of JAHUXG010016793.1, forward strand.
TCTGAGAGGATTATTTTAATGTGAATTTAAAAATTCATTAGAGTATATTTGGTTTTACGTTGGCTTGGTTTACCAGCCAAGAATTTCACAGATCAGACCAGAAGAGAATCCAGTCACCTACCATAGTCAGGATCTTCAGGTAATGCCAATCCACCAATTCTTCAACATTTTCTCCTCTTTCAAATTAAGTGAATAAAATATGTTTTGAAAATTACCACTTTTAAGTGAAAGTTGATTCCAGTGAGTTTTCACCATGGCAATGTTGTAGGAATCAGCAGTGCTCCCACAGTGATGAGGTTTGCCTTAGAGTAGGCATTACTCAACATGAGACAACTATTGGGAGAAGATAGGTTATATGATACTCACAGAAATGCTGGAGTGTGGATTTAATTAGCAGTTCATGAAAAAATGGTGTTCACCTGTATTTAATGGCATGATTCAAAATTTTAACCACAGTAGCGTTTGGAAAGATGAAGATTTCTGGGGAATACTCCCAGGTTCTCTCAAAATGAATTGCACTTTTATCCCTGGGCTTGTTCCATGTCAAGGCAAATGTTAGTTGGGAAACCTAAAGGTGATGACAAAGAGAGCTGCTTTTGGTACTGAATTTACTCAGTCTGATGGACTGTGCATTGGGAAGATAATATACCTTTAAGAAAGTGAGTGAATTGGTTCTGAATACATATCTTAGTTTCAGCTGATGTCACTCAGGATGCACAGTGGGTTTTTAAAAACTGGTCTTTATTATTGGAGATAAAGCCTCAATTTGAATGAAACATTTATACACAGTTTTGTTGATTTGATGGATGTTTGGAAGGCATATCATGTAGAATTGGATGAAGCATGTTGTGTTCTCACATTTCCATTGTTCTCGGAATTTCTTGATTGTAGCTTGCAAGGTAAGGAATGATATGAGAACACATTTTTGAAACAACTCACATTTAAAGAATGAAACCAGAGGGCTGGGGATATAACTCAGTTGGCAGAGTGCTTGCCTCTCAAGAATAAGGCCCTGGGTTCCATCCCCAGCACTGCAAAAAAAAAAAAAAAAAAAGAAAAAAAAAAGAATGAAATCAGAGACAATGGGTATGTGATATGTTTGTAGTGGATGGATATAAGAACATAACAATAAAAAGAGGATTTTGTGTTTTGAAAATGCATTAGATTCTGTTGTTCATGGTAGGCAAATTCCATCACATCTTTATTTTTAAATATTGTCTGCTTTTGAAAATCAAGTTTTGACCATTTGGGGGTTACATTTTTGTATTTTACATCTCTGACATTGTGTGGTTGTTGTGTGATATTTAAAGAGGTTTGTGTACACGTGGTGTGTGCTATGTGTTTTGTCTCTCAATTCCAGGTATCTGAGTATTGCACAGTCAGGCCCTCATGATCACCCAGTGCTGGTGCCACCCTGTCCTCTGTTTGCCATGGGCAGTTTTCATGATGACATGATCCCTATATGCACAGGACAGCTGGAGGCAGACAAAGAAGCCCTCAGTCTGACAAGTAAAAAAAAACCCAAGCCCCCTCCACAGAATTCCAGTGTCCAGATGGAGTGGGCTGGTGGGACTAGTTTCCAGCAGGAGCCTGCCCACCTGTGCCTAGGGGAGGACAGGCTGGAAACTTGCTGCCTTCAATATTGCAGCACTAGGAAAACTGCCCATGACTGTGCTCATGCTATGCCCAGGGACCGCAGAAGCCAGCTTACATGGCACTGGGAAGGCAACAAGGATGAGGATCATATCATGCACTCAATGGTCATATTTGTATTGTGTGGATTCTGAGGCTGCAGTCTTTAATGCCAAGGCACAGGTGAGAAGGCTGCACTAGGAATCCAGGTTGCTTGCTGCTGGATAGTGGTTCTGACGGAGTCCCTGCACACATAAGAAGATGCTCTCCACATCCTCCCTCTCTTCATCCACTCCTGTATCCTCTGAGCTAAAACAGAGGGCAGTCCTGGTCAAAGTGTCACGAAGGCATCATTGTGTCCTATGCATTCTGGGGACTTCCTCCACAGTGTCTGTGGTAACACCTGCTGAAGAGAATGTTACTGAACTGGACAGGGCTACAGGGTTTCTTCTCTGGTCTGTTGGGTCAGGGTGCTCTCTAATGAAAGAAATGCATTCTTTGTCAATATTTATTCTTGGTGTCCCATGGGTAACCCTAGAACATCTACATGTTAGGATAATCATGGGGTTTGAAGAAGACATGGGGTCATGACTCCCTGACAGACACTCCAACAGCCACCCACCTGCTCTGCATCCTTCCCTGTTTCCTTTGCTGCTACCTCCAAGACCTACAGTATTTTAGTGACCTTGAAAGAGAGGGTGCCCTGATGGAGGGTGAGGCCCTGCCTTCCCAGGGGAGAGACTGAGCCCTCATCCAGGTGACAGGGTGGGCAATGACCCAGAGATCAGGGTGTCTGCCCAGGGGCAGCTGGGAATGACAAAAGCAGAAGGAATGTCAGAGACCTGGCCACAACCCAGAGGCCTCTGTCCTACCCCTTAGATTCACTCCTCCCTGAAGTTGTGGCCTCATGTTTGGCCCTATGATGAAGCCAGGGTACGAGATAGATGGCCCTGTACCATCCTTTTAAACAGGGTACTGGTCAGACTGTGTGTCAGGAAAAC
>JAHUXG010016794.1:0-108411 GCA_020740815.1 Sciurus niger
AAAAATAAGAAATTTGAATCTACCCTCATTCATTTCCTGAGACACACTTCTTCTCTTTACGTAGCTCAGAGCTACTGACCTATGTGTTTTCTTTCTCTGACAAATTTGATGGTTAGGTCTGCTGGAAATGGACTTCCTTTCTTTTTCAAGAAAGTCTTTCATTTTCAATTTTGAAGGATAATTTCACTGGACACAGCCTGGCATGGTGGTCCTTGCTGGTAATCCTACCAGTTTGGTAGAAGGAGGCAGGAGGATCACATCTTTGAGGTCAGCCTCAGCAATTTTTGAATCCCTGTCTCTAAACAAACAATAAAACAACTGGGGATGTGGTTCAGTGGTAGAGCACCCCTAGATTCAATACCAAGTATCCCCCCCAAAACAAATCCTCACTTCGTTTAGATTTATTGGTTTGTGATTCATTTCTTTCAACACCTTATTTCAACTCCCTTGATCGCATGTTTGGAGTCGTCTGCTATAATTACCGTGTTCTTCCTAGGCTGCTTCTTCACACCCCCTCTTCTTTAAATATTTTCTTTTTCTTTCTGCAATTTGAATATGATATACCTCAGTGTAGATTTGTAAATATTTTTCCTTTGTTTTTTTTTATAATTTTCTGCGTGGTGTTCTCTGTACTTCTTGGATCTGTGATCTGGAGTGTGTCATTAATTTTGGAAAATTCTTGGTCATTATTGCTTCACATGTTTGCTTTCCTCTTCTTCTGTTTTTCCAGTTTGGGATCCTTGTATCTTTGGGAATTATCCCCAGCAGTCAGATATTGTGTCCTTCCTGTGTCTCTGTCTCTCTCTTGGCTTTTCAGTAGGTTTGGGGGTTTTTGTTGATCTGTCTTCAAGTTCACTGATTGTTTTCTTGACCGTCCCATCTACTGATGAGCCATGAAGGGCAATCTTCATTTTTGTTTATTTCTATTCTTTTGTTTTTCATTTCTTAGAGTTTCCATCTGTCTGCCTTCATGATCTAGTCTTCCATACTCTATACCTTTTCTTCAGAGCCCTTCACCTATGAATCACACTTATTTTAAAAGTTCTCTCAAAGTATGAAGATCTATCATATCTGTGTCATTTTGATGCATGCTTTATCTTTTAATCATGTGTATTTTCTTGCCTACTGGCATGTTTTTCTATACATATATACAGAAAACTTATTATGGTATATAAACAACTTATAATTTATACATGTATATAAGTAATAACAAATGAGGAAATCATCTTCCGTGTATGTTTTGATACTCTGCTGAGACTTGGCTCTTTGCAGTTTCCTATAGCTGAAGGTACCAGAGGCCTCACATTCCTCCATGTCCCTGGTTGTGTTTCTTCTCTGTCCCTGGGTTAAGAACTTCCCAGTCTCCCTGCTCTTTGAACTGTCATGTGCTCTTATTTATCCTGGAGCTTTTGCTGTTGGCAAGGGGGAGAGTCCTAGAATCATCAATCAATCTCAGTCATCAGTGGACGTGTGACCCTGACCTGTGACCTTCCCAAGTGTTTTCTAGCCACTTCCTCCCACCCCTGCAGGGACAGGAAAGCCAGAGGGGACACAGCAGCCAGAGATGAGTCCAAGAAAAGCCTGTGATTTGCAGTCTGCTTGGCCTCTGCTTGTATTTATGGAAGGGGTGCTTCTCAAGCTCTTTGCATGCCTGAACTGAAGCTGGAAGTCCCCTTGTGGCTTTTTGATTGCTGCTCTGCCCACCTGCCCACCAGTTGAAGGGTCAGGGTTGACATAGACCACCTGACCTTTTCAGAAGCATGTGAGAGAAATCCCCACTCTGCCTCAAAACTCATCACCCCTCTGTGACCATCCAGGTGCTGCACACCCTCCCTATTCTCTTCACTCCATGTCACCTAGAGTCCCCCAGGCTGCTGTTACAAAGTCTGCATGGGTTCTGTCAGAGATGTCTGAGAAGCACCTCCTGGGATGGGCTCCCTTCTAGTCTTCCTCGGTGTCTCCACCAGGATTTTTTATCTTTGCTAGACAAACATGGCGTTTTACCGGTCTTTTGAAAACACAGCCTTAAGTGCCCTTACCCCAGACTGCTGTTTTCTTCCAGCTCTGCTAAGCTGCCTGTGGGATCTGAGCTCTGCTAAGCTGCCTTGGGATCTGTATTAAGTGTCAGCTCTCCATCTAGCAGAGAGGACAGTCTTCCTGTCCCCACTCCGTTATCTGACACCAAATAACAAACCCTTAAAGGGTCAGGGGACTAGCTAAAGAATAATTGCTGTAAAAACACACGTCCTTCCTTCTGCTGGAGAAAGTCATCCCGTAGGGCAGGTGAGGGTGGTGTAGGTGCCAGTCATCTAGGAAGAGGTTGCACAGAGTGAGCAAGGTGTCTCTTGGGTGTGGAGGTTGGCAGCAAGAGAGGCTTGATGTGCAAGTAAATTTATCAAGGGTGGTGGAGGCTGGGCTTCTTTGTTGGAGAAGAGAGCTGAACAAGGAAAGAAGTAAGAATGAACACGGGGAGTGGGTCGCAGGAGGCCATCAGTGTGATCTCAGTTTTTCTGTTTGTAGACTATATATACATACACACATTGCATTAGAGATGTGTATGCCTGTGTGCAAATACATGCATCATATGTATACACAGAGACCCCCTTACAAATGAGCTTCCAGATACCAGGTTTTTATTTTTATTTTATAGCAGGGATGGAACCTAGGGCCACATACCCACTGATCCACATCCCCAGCCCTTTTTATTTTTTTTATTTTGAGCCACTGTTGTGCTAAGTTGCATAGGGCCTCGCTAAGTTGCTGAGACTGTCGTTGAACTCACAATCCTCCTGCCTCAACCTCCCAAGCCACTGGAATGCCAGGTGGCTTTTGTGTAGCAATTCTCATGAAAGGAAAGAGAATTTCTGGGAAAAGTGTCCCATTTCAGGGCTGGTGCAGGGAAAGTACGAGACGATGTTGGAATATTTTATTGTGGCAGAGACTATGAAAAACCATGAGTACATGTCCAAAGGACACAGAACCCAGTTTGAAGGGATTCCTACCTGCCAAACCTGGGACAATTAAATCATCCGAGTAAATAATAGTAATGAGTTCTTACTCTTTGAAGAAAAACAGGAAAAATGAGACCATACCGATAAAAGTGAATAAATTGAAAGTTTGAGGAATGGGAAATTTACATAACTTCATTATTTGTCTGTAGGAGGCTTGTGAGTTACAAGGGAAAAAGGAATAAGTTGATGGTGCAGAGCCCAAGCAGACCACTAACTTAAGAGACCAAGTGAACATCACCAGGAGTGGAACAAGTTGAAATTGTGTCCACCTGAGAGGATGTGATGCATAGCATTCCTTCTGTGAGGCTGGCCAGAGACTTTAACCTGAATCTAATCAGCGTCAGGCAAGCCAAAACTGGGATTTGCTGCTGAAGAACTGGCCAGTAATCTTTGAAGCTGTCAAGCTCACGAAAGTCAAAGGTGTGTTGGGAGATGTGACGTCTCAAGGCAGTAGTGGGTGATTCTGAACAGGTCCAGTTTGGTAGTCACAAGACAAGCAGTTCTCAACTCCTGTGGGCTGCATTAGTGCCTTTGTTTCTACAGTGGTGCAAAAGCAACCTGTGTTCAGTAGAAACCATACAAGCATTTTTTTTAAAATTTTTTTTGGATGTTAATAGACCTTTATTTTATTTGTTCCCTTTTATAGGGTGTTGAGGATGGAACCCAGTGCCTCCCACATGCCAGGCAGGTTCTGTGTCACTGAGCCCCAGCCGGAAGCCCCGTATATGTAGTTTTGAATTTGGATCTTTTCCTGGGGGTGTGCCCTACTCCTTTCTGATGTGGGATAGTTGCAGAGAGCTGCAGGCCCCAGCCAGCCTGTTATCATGAGTGCCATCCAGTGACAGAGTGTGCCCTGCTGCCAAGGCGGGAGGAACAAGTGGATACATCCCGTGCATTTGCGAGTCGTGTGTTTTTGTCCCCTTAGGACGGTTTTGTGAGGCACTTGGAAACTGGTGGGATCTGAGGAGCAGAGGGTAGGAATGTCCCAGCGTTAACTTTCTGATTTTTGGGTTGTGCTGTTATGTAGGCACACATCTCTGCTGGTGTGAAACATGCTGTACACTCTGGGGTGATGGGGTGGCAGGTCAGTGACGTACTCCTTAATGATTCAACTTCCTTTAACATTGGGGTCTTAAACCAAAATAAACTCCTCAGGCCACTCAGGGCCCTCTCAGGGCCTAGTACTGAAGGAGCATGGACAAAGGAAGGTGTAGGCCTTCAGTTCCTCCAGGGAGGAGGGAGTGGGTTTGTTCACCTGCCATTGATTCAGGATGCCATTCATCACAGAAGAATGCCAATCCTTCACCTGCTACGTGTGCCTTCTGTCCTGTGGGGTCTTGGATGTGTTGTCATATTTCTCAGGGTACCTTTCTGGAGTAGAAAGGGATTATTCTTCCATGTGAGATGTGGATATGATGAGGATCCTAACGGGCGACACTTACCTGGTGCTTGAAGGGCCTGGCAATAGTCTAGGTACTTTGAATGATGACTTAATTTCCATAATTACCCTTGGAGGCATATCGTGGTTGCTTTATCTTCCTAAGAGACCAGGGCACAGAGACATCAGGTAACTTTCCTAAGGCCACACAGCTTGAAAGTGGTAGAGCTGGGGTTCCAATCGGGCAGCCTAACTCCAACATCAGATGCTGGGGAAATGGGTGTGAGGAAGCTAGAGCTCTGGGCCCCCTGGAGCTCTGACTCTGCAGGGTGTCGGAGCTGTGCCTGGGCTCTCACCAGTGACAATGCTCCCTGCGCATGTGGGAGTGGCAACTCACACTGGCTGCGGGTCTGCCTGTCCCTGAGCTCACAGGTGTGTTTGCTTCTCTTTTGCCTTATACGTGGCCTGGTGGGTGCTCTGGAGGCAGTGCTGGATTCCACCACTGAGGTTGCTCCCTTTCGAGTTCTGCTTCAAGTTCCCGGCTCACAGGTGTACTCTCCCATAGCATGTGGAGAGTTCCTGGATGGATGCAACGTTCACTGGGCCATAGCCACTGGTGAGTCTTGCTCCCGTTGGAATGTTCCAGACCCTGAGGTCTGAGCATGCGGAGCATCTGCTTGTTGGTGAGCCTGCAAGTAACGCCCAGGGAGCCTCACCTGCTTTCAGGAGCTCTGTGCTCTCCTCCACATGTCTGTCTCTTTCTTAGTGATCGGAAGCACACAGAGCTGTGAGCGTGAGTGAGGCAGGCTTCTGAGGGGTGTGTTTCAGGGCACTAACATGTTGGGTATGAAGTGGCCCTTTCCTTTATGGTCTTGGTGTCTGATTAACAGGGTTTTCCCAGGTATATGCATGTGTGGTAATAGCCGGGGGCAAAGTGCAAGGGCTGTGTCCAACTTGGGCAGTCTCCACCCCATGTTGCATGTCCGTACCAAGAGACTGCATCACTGGGCTTTCGGGTGCTGAGGAAGTTTTCCTTGGGCCAACACAGGTTAGGTTTGCCAGTGGCTTGATTTCTACCATCATCCTACCCTCAGAAGGTCCTGAGTAGTGAATTGTTCTTTTCAGGGTTCTCTTGTGGAGAGTGAGGATGGGAGGCATGGGTATGTTCTGGTGTGGTGATTGTGCTGTTGACTGAGATACTTGTACCTGGTAGGCATTACTTAGGCATCTTGCATGTCGTTGACTCGCCCTCATACTTGATTGTGTGCTGAGCATTGACAAAGGATCCCTGCCCAGGAGGCTAATCTATGATACTTGGTGGATTCGGTATTGAATATGGGTTTTTTTGATAGCAATCTCAATCTCACGATGAGTTTATTAGGATGCAACCTGGTTGTTTGTTGAGGAGCATGTGTAGTTCCAATGAAGATTTCTTGGGTCCTTTTTGAAAAGGCAGGGCACAGGCCTGCTCATGAACAATGAGCAGTCAGACAACTTCAAGATAGAGGTTGTGTTTTTTGCTTTCAACACAAATTTTTCTTCTCAATGGTACAATACAAAATTTACTATCCTAATTATTTTATTTTTAATTAGTTGCATAAAGTACATTCACAATGACATTGGACATCACCACCATCCACCTCCAGAACACTCCTCAAGTTCTCAGACTGAATCTCTGCACCCATTAAAGTCTCTGCTCCCTGGCAAAGTTCCTGGCAGCTGCCATTGCACTTCCTGCCTCTTCATTTGGCGAGGAACCTCATATGGAGGATTATCCTGTGACTGGCTCGGTTCACTTGGCACAATCTTCAAGTTTCATCCATGTTGCTGTATATGTCAGAATTTCCTTCATTGTTAAGACTGGACGAGACTCCATTGTACGTCTGCCTGCATTTTAGAATCATATATAATGGTTGTCCCATGAGTAGAGTTCAGGACACTGTACATGGAAGCAGGAGGGCCGAATACCAGGAGGTAATCCCTACTCAGTTTGGGGCCAGGGAAAGAAGGTGGGGAGGAGCAGGAGTGATGAGAGGACCCGAACCCTGCTGAATAGATCCTAAGCCGTGACAAATTCTCTGGGGGCCCTGGGAGGACAAGGAGGCTTTGCTCCTGGTTCTGTGTGCCTGGTGGTCTTGGTTAGTCGTGGTCCTGTTCTGCTTTTGAGAAGTGCAGGCCATGGCAGGACTTATGAGTTCCCATGTGAGACACAGCTTGTTCTCAGTGGTATTGCTGTGTTGTTGAAACACTCTCTGTATTCTTCACCATGACCCGGAGCACTTTGTTGTCTGCCTGTTTTCCAGGAAGTAGAAATAACATTGGAAGGAACTGCAGGAGTTTGAGTTATCTGCTTAGAATCATTCCAAGAATGGATTTGCTTATGTAGTCATTTGATTCCTGTTGCTGTAGATTGAAGGCTTAGGTGGACTTTTCTGATTCCCAAAAGAGGACTTAGAGGCACAGCCAGGAGTGGAGTCCTCCATGGAACATGACTGAAGGTTGAAAGGCTCTGAGAAACTCGCCAGACCTTTTGTAGAGATAATAACACTCATGCCTTTACAGACCTGAGTTTGGATTTCTGATCTTCAAAGTAGTTTTGGATTTGCTTGTAGCAGCCTAAGTGCAGGGTTTTCCCATTGCTAGCAGGATCTGTGGCATGGACTGGAGGCAAATGAGAGAAACAGGAAAAGAGGGAAAAAGGAAGGGGCTCTATTGTCGTGGGAGGGTCAGGAGCTGGAGTTCATGGGCTGGTGTGCAGGATGTTGAAGCAGAAGAGATGTGATTGTGACGTGGTGTGCAGGAGCATGTCTGCATAGTGGGAGGCGGTATGTGTCTTCAGCCTGGGTATCTGGGGATCAGTTTCTGCAGAATCAATCAACTGTGTATCAAAAGGATTCAGAAAAAAATTGCTTCTGTACTCAACATGTAGTTTCCTGTTCTTGTCATTATTCCCCACATAAGATAGTATAACAGCTGTTTATTTATCATTTACATTGTATGAGGTTAATGGGTAATCTAGAGATAACTGGACGTGTACGGGTGGATGGGCCCAGGTTATACACCAATACTACATACCATTTTATCTTAGGAGCCTGACCATCCTAGGATTCTGGTATCTTTGAAGGGTTCAAAAACCCATCCCTTATAGATATTGAGGAGCAACCTACGGTAGTTTGAAGAAAGCTTACCTAGTAGTTGAAGAAGATCCTCACCACTCTCCCCAGTGGTAGCTCCTTCTAAGTTTCAAGTGGGTTGCCGCATAGGCTCCTAGATTCTTAAAGAGCAAGATGGGAGGTGAGAAGGTCTCTGGCCAGGTCCTCTTGTTTACCTGGGAATGGAGACGTGGGTGGAGAGAGACAGGGACAGCCTCCCAGTGCTGACAGACTGGCTTTGGTGATGACCCAAAGATGTCACCTTAGGCCATCCTGTGCCTCAGCGTTGGGAGATCACAAAGGAACCAAGTTCTGTTGTCTTGAACTTTTCTTTTTCCTTAAGAGGTACTTCTGGGTACTTCTTTTAATTCCATCCCAAGTACCCACTCAGAAGAGGAGTCCTAATACAGATGTTCTTCTTTCTCACAGACCTTAATCTGCAAGTTCAGAGTGAGCCTTCTGGCCCTTTCCCTGTGAGGTACAGGTTGCATATCCCTTATTCAAAATCCTGGGGACCAGAAGAGTTTTGGATTCTCTAGGATGATGGGATATTTGCATGTACATAATACCATGCTGCCCAACTGAAACATGAAAGTCATTTGTTTCATATGCACCTTGTGCCCATAGCTGGAAGGTACTATTATATAGTGTTTTCACTCCTGTACATGAAGTAGTTTGTGTCCTTTGAACCAGAAATCAGGTATGGGGTTTTCCACCTGTGACATGATGCTGGAACTGCAAAGTTGCAGACTTTGGAACATTTCAGAATTTGGATTTCCAGATTGGGTTGCTCAACCTGTGTTACACGATGTTCACATGAATCTGTAGTATAGGAGAGGAAGGTTGCAGGTGGGATAGAGTGGGAAAGGAAGTTCAGTTTTGAAAACACACATGTGGCATTTGGGTATTATGACTCTACTGGCCTTTGTGTCTTACAGTGGCTCAGTTATTCTGTACTATTGTCTGGTATCCTTTAACTTCTCTGAGTTTAGAATATATCCCATGTTCCATTTGGAAATCCAGCTGAGCCACACTGCCTGGTCCTCACATGCCTTTTCTTGTTTAGGATTGTGCTTGCTTTACTGAGCACTTCACTGAGCGTCTGCTATGTGCGGGACCCTGCACTGGGTGCTGAGCACGTGCTCTCCTATGCTGGAGTAGCCATCATGCAATAGTGATGACTAGAAACCTCCTTGTAGAGAAAGAGATGACTGAAATGATTGTGCCTTTGGTTAATGGTGTTGCTCAATGCTCCAAAAATATGGTGAAGTTTCTTAGTTGCCTTTGAAAGGAATTAACTTACCATATTTGACTTCATGCTATTGTGTTTTTTAATGTATACCTGATCTTATAGTTTTTAGAGATATTGCTGTAAATGGTATGAAGTGTCCATTTGTAAACCTGTGAAATTCCTGGCTGTTGCTTGTCGGTTGACCGGTGCCTGTTGCAGCGACAACATCCTTGTGAAGACCTTCCCAGGAGGTTCTTCCCCTTTGAACGTGACTTTGGTACTTCTCCACGGGCCTGTCTTCTCACGGGAGACACTAAGTGAGACTGTTGAGAATCGTCTGCCACTTGGTCTGTGTTCCATGCTGGAACAGCTGTACCATTGCAAATGCTTCTGACACTTGAGTAGTAGGTGCTCTGCACATGATCAAGGTGTGCAGGGTGGTCACAGGACAGTCCCAAGGCTTTCCTGCTTGGTGAGCTGACCTAAGTGGCCTGGGACTGAAGTTTGTAAGTCCCAGTGCAGTGGCGGGAGAGACCGTGGCACCAGTGGAGAGTGCCAGCTTTCAGTGACAAACGGTGGCTCGGGATGTGAGAACCCTGGCACGGGACATTTGCGGAACATTAACACAGGAACTTAATGTTGGCAAAACGATGACTCTTGTGTTTTACTCGCTCTCTTTCTATTCTGATCCAGGTACCACATTAGAGGAAATCAACCAGCACTGGAACTGGCTGGAACAGAATCTCCTCCATACTCTGTGTTTGAAAATAAAGACGACATGGCCAGCTTTGTCAAGGGGAAGGTGAAGGTAGGCCCTTTGATCTCCACCTTTCTCCCCATCTCAGGTGACTCTTCATGACATTTTGATCTCTGCCACGTACCCACAGTATTCACCAGTGTGATTACACTTTTTGGATTAATGCGCAAAGCCAAATTAGTTCAATTTGTCACCTGTCAGTCTTTGCGGCACATAAAGATACACCTGAAATTTAGGAAAAAAAAGGGGGTGGTGTTTCATCCTCAGGCCTAATTCCTGTTATCTTTTACAGATATAATCATCCTTTTTTTTTCTTGTGGGATACCATAATGTTAAGATTTCTGTTTTTGCAGAGCAACATATTATTGTCTTCCTCAAATTAGTTATTCCTGACTCATTTTCTCTTTAGCTGTAACATTTGTCACCACGTTGGACCTAGTGCTCTGGTCCCACTAATAGTGGATGTTTGTTCTGCAGATGTTAATTAAATGGAGTTACAGCCAGTAAAGGTGTGAAAATGCAGGAGAGGAATCATGGGAGGTGTTTGTCCATACCTCCTGCCAGTTACATTGTTACATAACTGGTGTCCTTGCAAGGACACGATGGTGATTGGTGCTTTAAGATCCTGTTGGGGAAGGACATGTTTCCTTGTTCTACAGTGAACTCTCTTTACACACTTGAACACATAAGCCTGCAGTACAGTTTTCTTCCCTTGGGATAAAACCTCCCCAGAGCATCCATCTTTCCTCCCTCTTCCTGTTCCTCCTTCCTCCCCCTCAGTTCATTTCCTCTATTCAAAGGATCCCCAGTGTGGAAAGAAATAGTCAAAATAGTGCTATATACATATATGAATATACAAGAGTGAATTCCATCTTTGATGCATACCTATAAAGCAATAATTAAAGACCAAATATGTAGTAGAGAGCCCACTAAAGTAGGCAGCCCAGGGGAGGGAAATGGAGCTCATTCTATTCCATGCCTGTATGATGATGTCAGAGTGAACCCCACTACTGTGTATAAGTAGAATGCACTAATAGAAACGTGAATCTCCCAGACCATGGATTTTGTTTTATTGAAAACAAACCTGAAGAGTTCCAGCTTTTCTTAAGGGGTGTCAAAGTGAATTTTTGGTTTTAGAGGAAGCAAGAGAATCAGTCTTTTCCATTTGGGGACTAGGGATGTGAGCAGGATGAGTGAAGAGCAGGGGCGACCGAGGCCATCCAGTGCTTGGCAGCCAGGGCATGACTCTTACCTGTGGGGTCAGAGCTGACCTGGCCTATGATAAAAGAAACAAATAGCTCTCGGGACACCCCTCATCCTTGCCGATGGACTGTGCTTCTGTGTCCTGTGTCAGATGGGACTGAGCATCAGCAACACTTGACCTGCCTCTCTTGGCCTAACATGAACTGTAGTGGTTCTTTTCTCGATGTATTTCCCTTGCTTGGGAGGAAGGAAATTGATTTCTGCTATGCTGCTTCCTGAAACCCTTCTGTAGGAGAAGGAAAAATGTCCTCTCCCTAGGTTCTGTAGTTGAGGCCCTGGAAATGACATCGCTATACAGCAGATGAGCAAGAGAGAAAGAGTTGATTTGAATGCACGCAGAGTGTATACACGTGGCAGAAACTCAGCCGCGTAACTGGTAGGGTGGTTAGAATCGACCTTGCACTGCACCTTAAGGGAAAGCAACCAGTTGACTGAGGACTGAAGTGACATGAAAAGGGGTCCCTCTTCTGGGGTGGTGCAGGGTCGGGGAGGTAAACATGGGGAAACTAATGGCAGGGAGGGCTGTCTTCGTGAGGCTGTGTGAGCTCCTCATGCTGCCGAGATGAAGAGGTCAAAGGTGTCTTCCCAGGACACAGGGGGACACAACTGTGCAGATGGAGAATCCCTCCTGACTCGAGGCAGTTGGGGCAGGGCAGAGAGTCTTTCTGGTACCCTGTCTTTTTTGTTTCTCAGTTAACTTTGGCTCAGTTATCCTTATGCTGAAGTGGCATGTTTAGGGGTGACAGTTTTGATCCATGACACTTCAAAGCTAGTATGCCCTAAAAAAAGAAAGGAAGGAAGAAAGGAAAGCTGAGGAGGCAGTGCTGGGGAGCGAGAGCACATCGTGGCCTTTGTTCTTGCCACTCCTCGGGCCAGATCCACAGGGTGTGAGAGTTGGACCTTTCCTGGGCCTTTGGCTCCTCTATAAAACTTGAAAAATCCCTCTGCTTCAGCTCTTCCTGGGACCAGACATGCAGCCATGACAGTTGGGAGGCCCTATGGCCACCATCATGTCTGCTTGGAGCCACTGAATCCTGTTCTCGTCATGCCAGTCGGCTCTAGAGCCTGATAAATAATGAAGAAAACAGTACACTTCACCAGCACTGAGGTTTATTTTATAGTAATTATGATTAGATTATTTTAATGTGAGTGCCCAGGTTTCATTTCTAAAAGGATTTATACAGTGAGGATTTGGTAACACCCCCGAGAAAACAGCCTCATCTTAGGAAACATAGGCTCTCATAAGACAGTCATATAAAACACAAATGAAAATGTTAAGAAAAAGAAAAGTACAGGTAATGACAGACTGTCACCCTTGAGAAATGGACCACAGCTTTTATTCTAGACTCTTCTGTTACCAGCGCAGATCACAAAGGTCCCTTCTTGTTGGTGGTGATTGGCAAAAGAGTTGCAGTGTCAGATTGTGCCCTCTGCTGTTTCCCGCACTCCCCAGGGATTTAGGGGTACTTCCGGCCTCTGGAAGCTTGGCTAGGGTCCTCCCTTCCACCTTGAACAAGTATAGAGTGGACGGTGGTGGTGCACGGCATTCGTCTTCTCCAGATCCTGCAGTTGACTTTATACGGACCTTTTCAACCTAGTGAAGACATTCGTTCATGTTTTAAAGAGACTCTTAGGTCCTAGTTGCGTAGTTCTTGGGGGCTGATGTGAGTTCCCACACAAGAGCCAGTCACTGGGTTTCGTATCTCTTGTGTTGGTTCGCTTTTCATCGCTGTCACAAATACCTGAGATGACTGACTTAGGGAAGGTTGGTTTGGCTCCCTGTTCTGGAGTCTCCAGTCCGTGACTGATCGGGCCCCTTGCTTGTGAGCCTGTGATGGGACAGCACATCAAGGCAGCAGCTTATGGCAGAGGAAAATTGCTCAACTCATGGCGAGCCAGGGAGCAGAGAGGAAGGGGCTGGGGTCCCACTGTTCTCTTCAAGGGCATGCCCGCAGTCATCCAAGGACCTCCCGCCAGACCCCACCTTGTGCAGTTCCCTCACCTTCCAATACACTAGCTGGGAATCAGGCCTTTAACACATGGACCTTGGGGAGGCATTGAAGATCCAAACTGTAGCATGATTGTAGGGAGGGTTTAGGAAACAGTTGTGAATAAAAATTCTCAAAACCTTAGAAGTCAGCTGATTCAGCCACAGCTTCATGGTCAGTAAGTGACTGAGAGACTTTTCTTTGTGTTTTGCAACCTTGTGATGGTTAATCAATCTCTGCATTTTTTTTTTCCCTCTGACTGTGACTGTTTCAGGGTAGTGGACAGAAGTGGTTGTTGTGGAAGCAACAGAGATTCCTCAAGTGCCTGGGTGCATCTGTCCTTCCTGCTTCCTGTCCCTTGTGCTCTCTTCCTTCCCTTTGCCCAGCTCCCTGGATGAAGGCCCTGTCTCTTGTGAGTCAAGGTCTGATTGCTTAGAGAGCAGCAGCAGGCTTTCTGAGCAGAAAGGGGAGCCCAGGAAGTTCTGAGAAGCGGTGGTGACGTTGGAGGCCAGGTTCATCCTCCTTGAGGCAGAGAAGGTGGTCACCTACTGCTCTTGCTGCTGCTGTAAGGGCTGGGTGCCCCACCAAGGCTGTCTGTACATCAGCATCAACCACCTCTGCTTCTACCCCTTCTCCTGGTCAATGAAGTCATGTTAGCCCAGTGCCAGCATCTGCAGTATTTGGTCCTTCAAGATAAAGTTGGCCCTGGGGTTGATTGGCATGGCTCCCTAGAGAAGCCATTAAAGGTTAAATCCCACAGCAAAAGATTTAAGTGGGTGGTTGAGATGACAGAGGTGATACTGGATTAGTTCCAAATGATTTGTGCAGATAATTAAGTTGAAGTATACATGCTACAATGAAGGAGCTTGATTTTTTTTTTTTTGCTTGTTTTCTGGAGACAATTCATTTTTCTGCTACCTTCAGGAGCATATCTGTGTAACTTATTTAAATAGCTACTCAAAACCTTTTACTACCATAGATTATGTTGAAGATACAGTATCATATCTGATGGGTGAATATTTCTATAGGAGTAGCATGTACTTCTGCTTCTTCATGCAGAAGGACATCTTTTAAAACACCCGTCCTTGAACATCATGACTGTTGTATATGCAGAACACTTTACCTGGGTCCACTTCAAATCCAGAAATAATTTATGACATCGCACCAGCAGTGGGCTCTGTCCTCAGTACTGGCATTCCCACAGGAAAAGGCAAGGCCACAGTTGTCAGTTGTGTGCTCAAGGTTTCAAAAGCCATTGCCATTGAAAGCACTTTCAGAAGCCATTTCAAGAGCCCGTGATGGGTGGCATGGGAAATGCACACGTATGTGTGGTTTTCTTCATTTATTCTCCAAGTGCAGCCAGTGGGAGGCCTCCTTCTGAATATCTGCTGTGGCCAGCCTCCTGCACATGCTGTTTTCTCTTTCAGTCTCACCAGACTCCCTTCTGATGCCTCAGTGTCCTGCCCTGTGTGCCCAGTCATCTCCTGACCTTGCTTGGAATGGGCCCCAGCCTAACCTTGGCCATCCTTCTTTCTGAAATGCTTTCCCAAATGAACACTATTCCAAATGCTTTTCCTTCTCTCCTTAGCTTCTTTAGAAACTCCTGTTTCTCCTTCAATACCCAGTTCAGATTGGTCACGTTCACCATGCCTTCCTTGTCCCCTTATAATGTACACCATGTCTGTTTCTTGGCTGTGTCCTGCCAAGTTGGTGTTGCTTATTTGCTTGTAGTTTAGTTTTTCCTATTTGTGCTGCTTAAGTGCAGGGCGTTCCACAGAGCAGTCACTTAATGAACTCAAGTAGGCAGTGTAGATGAAACTAGTGTGGGCAGAAGAGCTGGCATAGCTGGAAAAGAGTAGTCCCAGGCCTGACATAGAAATGAGGCTGTTTACAATTCTAAAGGCATAGAAAATGCTATGGCTAAATAAGTGGAAGGAAATGTTACAATATGACATTCATTCTCTGAGGTGAAAAGGACATGATTTCATTTGGAACACTAAGGATTATCACTAAACCTAATTGTGTTAGGATGATGATACTTGGAAAAAATTAATTATTGCTAATATTCGATCATGTTTTTCCACTTGTTATCTGTATGAAGAATCAGCTAACAGATATGATTTTATCTTCTCCAGTTTCCTTCTGCATTATCCTACTGCCTATCATTGTATCCACACTAATTCTCAGATGCATATAGTGGCACATGCCTATAATTCCAGCGTCCCAGGAGACTGAGACAGAAGGATAGCAAGTTGAAAGGTAGCCTCAGCAAAGGCAAGGCACTAAGCAACTCAGTGAGACCTGTCTCTAAATAAAATAGAAAATTAGGCTGGGGATGAGGCTCAGTAGCCAAGTGCCCCTGACTTTAATCCCTGGTACACCCCCCAAAAAAAAATCTGGGACTAGCATGTTTGTTTAAAAATGTACCACCTGCACTATTTTATATTATCTTTATTAGTAGCAGTATTACTGAGGATTGAAGCCAGAGCAGTTAAGTGTTGAGCCCTGCCCCCCATCCCAACCTTGCTTTTTGAGACAAGGACTAGCTAAGTTACCTCCCTAGCAAGGAGGGATCCTCCAGCCTCCTGGGTCACTGGCACTAAAGGTGTGTGCCACAGCACCTGGCTGTCTTTCTGCCAGTGCTGGGAATCAAACCCAGGGCTTCACACATGCTAGGCAAGTGCTCTGCTACTGAGCTATGTCCCAGCACCTGCTTTCTTTTTCTAAAGTGAAAGTCATGCTTTGTTGCCCAGGCTGGACCTAAAACCCTGGGATCAAGACACCCACCTGCCTCAGGCTTGCAGGTAGCTCAGAGGTGCACATACACTGTGCCTGACTGTACTGTATTACCTTAGCATTTCATAGAATCTGCTTGTAGTGTCTTCTAAGCATAATAAGAATCATGTGACACAGACTCGATGCTCAGCCCGCTTCTGTGAACGAGAAATGAATAACCCTCTTGCACACTCCTTTTTTTCTACCTTGATGTGTGAGTGCTGGTTTTGAAAGAAGATTTTGTGTGATTCAGAAAC
Source organism: Sciurus niger (assembly GCA_020740815.1). Lineage (NCBI taxonomy): Eukaryota > Metazoa > Chordata > Mammalia > Rodentia > Sciuridae > Sciurus > Sciurus niger. The sequence continues at coordinate 15,813 of JAHUXG010016794.1, forward strand.
TTTTGCATGAGTGTTGAAATATTCTTGAAGATGTATGCTATTGGATTGCAAAATGTTGGTCCTTGAAAGTATGCAGTAGCCAGCGACCTGGGAGATGACACTTCAATCTTTAAGAAAACCCTTGGCCCATGAGTTGGGTTTCACCAGCAGCTGTCAGGCAGTTGTGTACTCTTCCCCTGCACAGGCTTTGAGACTTTTGCATTTTAGCTTAAAAGAGACAAATACAACGTTGGATTGTTATTTGCTGATGCTTGAAGTTTGGCTCCCACTTTATCGGGGATCTGATTTTGCATCTTTTCTCTTTCAGTTCAACTTGTAATACCTTGGGTTGATATCCAGAAATTGGAAAGGACAGCCAATGTCTTTGTGGCGGACACCATCCGGATCACCACACAGAATAAGTAGCGTGACTCCTCCATGTTTCTGATCCTTGATGCAGTCTTGAAGGTCATGGAGCAGCTGGTAGATGTGATGCTGCGGAGGCTGCTGGATAATGAGGTCTGGAGCCAGATGTGCAGGAGCCAATCCAGATCACCAAGAGGTAGAGCTTCAGTCCCATGGTGTCCCTCAGCTGCTTGACTTTTTCATGTGCTTTGCTTAGCACCTTTTTTGTGAGGTATTCACTGTGTCCCTGGGCATTGGTTCGAGGGCCTGTGTGCATAGCAAACCCCATGAATGCTCAAGTTTATTTCATAAAATGGCATGGTATTTGTATAGAAACCTTTTTTTGGTTTTCTGGTGGTGCTGGGGTTGAACCCAGGTCCTTATGCATGCGAGACCAGGGCTCTACCACCGAGCTACACCAAGTCCTCATCTTCTCATCGTAAATCACATGGTAAAAACTGTTTTCAGGGCAGCTGAACTGATTTCGATACCTTTGTCATCAATAGAGTAAGTCAGTATTTTGTATAATTTGGCCCATGGCGACACCAGACATGGAGACTGTCAGGCTAGTTGCTTGCAGTATCACTAAGGAATTCAGTTTTATCATCTGTAGTTCAAACCCGGTGTTTGAGCTGGAATTTGATTTCAGGTTTGCAGATCATAACTGGGTAACTAACCACAGCTCTGATGTCAAGGTAAACCATTATGAAAGATCCTATGAGAGACCACAGAGTACTGTCCTGGATTCAATTTTTGACATACTTACAGAATCAGGACTGATCAAATACTACTAGTCATTAAACAGAGTTTTTTTTTTTCTTTACTTTGAAATTTATGTAACACAGACCTCCCCATTTTCAGGCATGCAGTTCAGTGGCATTAAGTATGTTCACACTGATACATGACCATCCTCACTGCCCATTCCAGAACTCTTCTGACTTGATTAAACTAAAAGTCTACCTACTACACACTACCACCCTGTTCAACCTTGCCTCACAACCGCCATTCTGCTGTCTCTGTGGAATCAGCTGTATCCCTCACGTAAGTAGACAACACTCAATGTTTTGCTTTGGGCTTATTTCGCTTAATATAATGTCCTCAAGGTTCATCTGTGTCACAGCATGTGTCAGAATGTCCTTTCTTTTCAGGGCTGAATCATAATCCATCGTATGTACATACCCACTGTGTTTATCCACTCGTCTGTCCATGCACGCTTATTTTGCTTTCACCTTCTGGCTATTGTGAACAATGCTGTCGTGAACTGGGCACACTAATTTCTCTGACACCTGCTTCCGATTCTATCGAGTATTTTTACCCAGAAATGGAATAGCCAAATCATATAATCCTATGTTTAATCTTAAAAACAGCCTTAATCTTTTATTTCAAAATTGTTTATCTGTTTTAACATTCCTGTATTTTTTTTTTCGATTGACATTTCTTTAAAATATCCAAGGAGATGAGTAAACCATAGCTATAATGCCTTTGCTCATGAGGCAGTTTAGTACCTCAGCATTTGGAGCAGTTTTATTTAGATTTTTTGAATTAGGGATGCTCAACTGCTAAAGTTTACATAGATTTTGTAAAATCTGAAAAACTCTGAAAATTGAAGCTCTTCTGGTCCCAAGCATTTTGAATAAGGCCAACTCAACCTGTAGTGAATTCATTCAAAGCCATGAGGTCTAGTGTTCAGTGGTAATACAAGGAAAGTCATCTTGAAAACAGCAGATCTCTTCCTCCTTAAGACATGCTCTTTCTTCTCACTGTCTGGTGGGGGTGCATCTTTCTCAGTGGTGTTCCTTGAACAGCAGCATGTTTAGGGTTTTCATGTATTCAGAATGACTTCCCATCCCTTCCAGCTGTGTGCATGTAGTTCAAATTGGTCACGTGTTGCCACAAAAGGCACATAAAAAAATGCTCTTTATAGGTTTCCTTTTTTCTTTGTTCCCAAATTCAACTCCATGTGGCGTTGGGTCACCTCTGATGTGTGATAGTTCTTTTGGAACATGGATGGCGCTTTTCTCTTCCTTACGAAAGAGACTCTTGGGGCTCTGATCATTGATTTTGTTTCCTGGTCCCTAAATCCTTTTATCTAGCAGGCTGAAGCATTCCGTGTGGGATTGGCACCTGTAGTCACTTGCTCTGTGGCAGCACCCCGGAACTTCCTGCTCCTTCTCTTACTGACTCAGAGCCCCTGAGCCAACCTCTCTGGCCTCAGGTTTCCACCATTCTACTCTCAACACCATGACAGCAACATTTTTAGAGTTAAATGTAAGTGTGTTGGGCATTGTTGACTCTCAGGGACCTTGTGATCCCCTTGAGGGACCTCACCTTCCATTCTTGCAGTATGTGAACTTCTTTTTCTTTGTTCTTTGTAGATATACTTGACCGTCATGTGTACTTTGACATGTCCTACATCCATGGAGTACAGCTTCCCTTCTTGTGGGTGTACAAGATGTGGAGCTACACCAGGTGTATATTCCTATACGAATGTAGGAAATTATGTGTGATTCAGTGTGTGTACTTGGCGCAGTGCACTTGCCTTTCCCTGGCTCCCTGGTACTCCTCTGGAGAAAAGTCAGGCTCCTTTTCAGTTATTCACATCTGAACAGTTAAGACTTTCAATGGGTAGTTGAGGTTTTACAATATTCACAGGACCACACAATCATCACTATAGCCACGGAACCTCTTATTACCCTCCCAAGAAGCCTCACATTAATAAGCAGCCACTCCTTATTTCTGTCTGTCAGCCTCCTGTGCAGACATTTCATGTAAATGAAACTGGCACCTTGTGGTCTTTGTATCTGGCTTCTTTCACTCAGCCTGAGGTTTCCAGCTCTGTCCATGCACACTTTCTGTTGATGGCTGAGTACTATCTACCCTGCTTGAGCGCATGTGCCACATTTGCTGTGTCCATTGATCAACTGGTGGATATGGGGTAGTTTCCACCTTCGACTATGAATCTGCTGCTGTGTTTGTGTGCCAGTTAGTGGACGACAGTGCTCAAGTCTGTTTGTTGCATTCACCTGGGAGGGAATGTCTGGGTAAACACTAGGTCCACTTTCAACGTTTGAGGGCTTCTGGCTGTTTGCCAAGGTGAGAGTGTCAGTTGGCCTTCCACAAGCAGCGTGCAAGGGCTCCACCTTCCCCATGTCTCACCGATGCTCACCCTGCTTATCATCTAACTTCTCCACACATGGCCTTTGCTGCCATTTTTGGAGTACTCAGTTATTCAAACCAGGATCTAATACTTATTTGAGTTCATGAGTTTATGAATTTCTTGCTGGTGGGGACAGCAGGCTCTGCTCCTTGCACTTGGTTGGAAGGGCAACTGAATGTCTGTATGGAACATGGGGCTCACAGACTCTGGAGGAGCATGACGTTTTTTAATTTCAGTCACTAAACTATCACGTTGTGCCAGCAAGTTCAAAAGTGTTTTCTTTTCAATCTCGTGTCTGTTGACCTTTCTGTATCTTGAACTCCCTCCACCTCTCACCAGGGACCATGAAACCTAAGCACACAAGGAGCTGTTTCAAATCTTTTTCAGGCTACCAAGAAACAGAAGCTGCACACTGTGGTGGACTGCTCCTCTGGATGCCCTTCAGTCGGTTCCACACCGCAGGACGCATGTTTTCCTCTGACAGCTCCACCTGCTTTGCCAGCATAGAAGATGGCTGCTACAATGTTGTCCTTCTGCTCAGAGAGGTACACCCTGCCTATCCCCTCTGCTTGACCTGCTGTGCACACTTTGATACACCATTTCATCTTTTAACCCATGTGGTTGAATCCATTTTCTGCTACTACAACAAAATCCATGATGCCAGGTTTACTTATTAACCAAAAAAAAGGAAGAAAAGGCTTAATTAACTCCCTGTCTGAGGCTCAAGAACATGGTGTTGGGTGAGCACCAGTGAGGGTGTTGTGGACAGTGCCCCCATGGCAGGAGCATGAGTAGATGGAAATATCATGTGTGAAGACAGGAAGCCAGAGAATGGGGAAGGACCATTCTTTGTAACAATCCTTGTTGTGGGAATGAACCAGGTCCCATAATCCCTACTGAGGGCTATTCTTCCAGTGACCCATCCTTCCCCTACTAGACCTCACCTCTTAAGGTTCCACCACCCTTTAATGCTGCCCCATTGGGGATCAAGCTTTCAACACAAGAACTTTCGGGGGACACACTCCAACTATATCCCATCCAGAGCACCTTGGGACATCTGATGGCCAGGCTCCAGGAGGGAAGTGTGGGCTGAATTACAGCATTACCCCTTCAGCCTTCCTTTTTTCTCTTGTTGCTATGGCAACCAAAGGTTGCCTAGAAGTGATGGTAAGAAAAACATACCCAAGCCCCACACTGTTGATAAAGCTGTCATTCAAAAGTACATGCCTCGCAATCCAAGCTTTTCCTGCAGCTCTTTAGGAAGGGATCCTCCCCTTTTGTTGCCAAAAAAAATACAAAAAAAAAAAGACAAACTGTAAAAAGCTTCACCTTTAGAAAATAGGGGTCAAATTGGCATTTATTCTCCCGTGGAACTTGTGAAAGATTTAAAAATGCCTCCTTGTGTTAAGATCAGGTCCCTCCTATAACTCTGTGATTCTCTCATTGGAAACGGGAGTGTGGGCAACCTGAGTTTGCTTCTGAATGCAAGCAGCTTGATCCTTGATCTCAGGCATCTCTGCTGAGGGGGTACCACAGTCTGACTGTCCCTTAGCAAGTCAGCCTTGTATGTACGCAGCATACTCCTATTTCAGTTTTTGTTATTGTGAAAATTGTCATTTTTGATGCCTTGAGATAACATTCAGATTTATATAAATATGATTTTAAACTTGGCCTTAGAAAGGACTATGACTTTGAGTCCCATGAACTGTTCAGAGGTCCCCAGGACTCTGTGTCCCAAGACACCCTGTGCAATCTCCACAGGACACTGGCAGACCCCATCACCAGCAGGAAGGGTCTTCCATGGGGAGGCTTGTCCATTTTCAGCTCTGGAAGGACAGGTGATTTAGGAAACAAAGCCACTCTCATTCAGAGGAACAACAGCCTGTGGGTCACCTCCCCAGTCCTCTGGGGGTTTTAGGTTACTGTAGTGGGGCCCTGCTGGACCAGCACCCAGAACCGGGTCAGCAGGAGGACTTGGAGCTGCCTGTGGTTTTGAGGATGACAGGTGAGAGGCAAGAACTGCTTCATCTGGTACGTGTCCAACTCCCTACTCGACCCTGGAGTCCTCTGTGTGACATGCAGGCCTCTGAGTCTGGGGTGCTAGCCATCCTGGGTGCTGTCTCTGAGGTGTGATTCACTGTATGATTAAAAAGTGCCTTTCGTGCCCCATGGTCCCCTTACTGCTGGGCACTCTTGTGTTCAATCCCTCCTGCAGCCCCAAGCCCCAGGTGGGATTTGAATTACGAAGACTCCAGCAGAAGCCTGGAGCAAATGCCCATGGTGAGCAAATGCCCAGTGTGGGGCCCAGGGGCCTCGCATCCTCCCTCTGACATGTGCTGGCCAATTGGTTTCTCTCCAAGACTGGCTGGCCTTTCTGACTCCACTGACCCAGGGGAAGTGTCTGACATGGCTCCGTCGATTACCTAGAAAAATGTTAAAATATGTGTGGACATATAAATTTCTATTAATATGACAAACAACTATTTTAACCTGAGCAGAAATGTTGGCATACACGGAGTACTAAGACCTAAGTAAGAACCCCATGCTCGTTCCAGGGAGTTTGGAAAAGTGGGAGAAAGTTCTCCTTGGGGCCCTGAGGAAACCATCTACACACACCTTGGGTATTTAAGATGTAAACTTACTTGAAAAAGCACAATTTTGGAACTAAAGCTTTATCTCCTACTCAGCGTCACGATGGTTCCTGACCACTTAGACAGAAGCGGTCAGATTCTCCTGCGGTCCCTTGGTCTGAACAGGTCTACAGAAAGCGGGGTCAGGGTGGGCTGGCCGGGCTCCCATCTGAAGGAAGTCCTGGCTCCTCTGTGGGTGTTGGGAGGTCAGATTCATGTCTGACTTGCCCCGGGGTGGGGAAGTCCTCCCTGGTCCAGGAAGCAGAGCTTGCTGGAGTGTGTGGTTGGAAAGCCATCAGGAACAGTTTCCAGATTGAGATTAGACTTGTTCACAAAAGAGCAGCAAGGACAGTGGGGCTATGACCCATTCTGCATCCGATTACATGCAAAGGGTGTCCTTTGTGACCCTCCTCTATCCTCAGGGGTGGGAAAGCCAAGTCCCACCACATGGTGAAGTTGTTTGCTGTGGACACAATTCTTAGCAGAAAATTGAAACAGAAAATTACTGGAGAAAACACATTGCAACCAGCTCCACAGCCCACATTATTTCTCCTTTATTAAGTCCAGACATGATAAAGAGCCCAGCTCCTCCCTGGAGTGTGGACAAGTGGGTGTCTAGAACCCTCGCCGGCAACAATTATCTTTATAAATAGCGGGTGAATGCTCCGCCACCCATGTTCCCACCACAGCCCACACAAGTGCAGGGTCCCATCCCACAGAAGCACTTGAACCTCGCAAATGATGGCTCATCATGCACCAGGAATTAGTCACAAGACTTGGGCCAGAGGAGAAAGCTGCAGCATAAAGAAAGGTTAATCAATTTTGACCCCACCTGAAAATCCTGTTTCAAAAACCTCCACTCCCACACTCCAGTTTCCATTAGCAGAGAACAGATGGAGCCCAGACAGGGCCCTGATGAATGGGGCCTAGGCAGGCAGCCAAGAAAAAGGGCTTGCTGGAGGGAGCTGGGTGCTGGCCTCTGGCTGCATTTGGGGTCTGACTGTGAGAAGCTGCTGGGTGAGCCCAGCCTGCCCCGGGAGGGACGGGCCTTCCCCGGGCCCTTGGCTTCTGCTTGGGGTGGTCTGGCTCCTGTGAGGGAATCTGTGTGGCAGGGGCTCTGCCAGAGAGTGGGTATATGCCACCAGCAGGGCCATGGCCCGAAGAGGGAATGACCCCAGGAAGTGCACAAATGCTGGAAAGAAGCATCAGTACAACCACTGCAGAGCTTGAATATGAAAATGCTGAGTCGGGTCAGAGAGGTCGCAGTGACTCAGGTGGCATTTAAAGTCATGGAGGCTGTGGCTGGCCGTCCCTCTCCTGCAACCCTGTCCAGCAGGCTGGACCTGGGCTGGAGCAATTTTGTTTAAAATGTGGCAGGTGGAGGGGGCCCTGAGACCAGTCAGCCAGGGGCTCCCTGTGCAGGAGAATGCCAGTGGGGTCCATTTCCACAGCCCATCAGGAATCACAGCTCCTACATGAGAGGGCAGAGAAAGAATACTGGAGCTCCTGAGACCTGGGATGGTCCCAGCCCCAAAGATCAGCTGAACCATAGTGCCAGCCTCACATTTGACACATGAGACAGGCTGAGCCAGGACTTTCCAGCTTTGGAGGGGCCTGGGAGGCCAGACAGAGCCAGGTGGGGTGCATCAGGGGCCCAGTCCAGGAGGGCCTCTTCCTCACTGTGGCCTCACTGTGGGAAGCAGGCCTGAGGGTGGCCTGTGAGCCAGCCAGAGGCTGGTGTGGTGGGAAGCCTTTCTAAGGCCACCGCTCCCTTCAGCCAGGGGACAGATGTCGAAGGAGCTTTGCCCACCACGTTGTTTCCTCAGAGCCAATCCTGGTTTTAAACTAAAACAGTATTTCCCCAAATGCTCCAAAAGGATTCCTGCTGAGAAGTTGTAGTAAATTATGTGATCAAATATATTCAGGAAATAATGCAGCTCCTTTAGAAATTTTTAAAAAATTCATAAAGGCATTAAGACAGGGAGGACATTGCATGATTCAGCATTTTCACTTATCCTGTTATGCGGGATGACTACCATCAGGAAAACAAGTGCCCGCCATGGCAGTTCACGTTGCATCAACTCCAGGAGCAGCAAGGCTGAGCGGAAGCGTCCACAGGAAGAGACCCCTTCTCACACAACTGGAGTCCTGGTGGCGGCTCCAACCTTGGTCAGGCCACTCCATGGCATGAGGACCACTGTCTCTACAACTCCTGTGAGCCTTCCTCATGGTTACAGTGGCCTCTGTATGGCCACCAGCTCCATATTGTCCACTTTCAAGGCACAGTGTGGGTGACTTCTTGACACACTAGCTGCAGGATTGGGGAGTTCTGTCAGTCGAGGACATGAGGGTGAAGGGATTAGGCTTGGGTATGAGGTCAGCTGTTCTGTAAGTGAGGAGGCTTCAGGGTGTGGAAACACATGGTGCTGGCCACCGCAGGACCCTCAGCAGAGGGCCATGTGTTTATGTGGAGTGCAAGTCTAACTTGCCATGTATGTATTTACATGCTCCCAGCATGCACACTGAGCAGGACTCATGTCTGGAATGCACAGTGACTAGTGAACGAAGGCAAGGAGGGACACCCTTTAGACCTGCATGCCCCTGGATGGTGTCTTATGAAGGAGTTCCCTGGGGTGCCACCATCGGGGCTTCTCAGGGCCACAGAGGCAGAAACTTGCTATGTTGGAATGTGGAGAGGAAAGGCAGCAGAGCACTGTGCAGGGTCTGGGCTCTGGGAGGATTACAGATGGTGTGTTAGCTTTCCATCACTGTGACAAAATACCTGAGATAATCACCTTATAAGGAGGGAAGGTTCAGAGGATTCAGTTCATAGTCATGTGGCCCTATTGCTTTGGGCCTGTGGTGAAACAATGAATCATGGCAGCAGCACAAGGCAGAGGATGTCTGTGTACCTGGCCTCTGGTGCCACTGGAAAGCACAGGCAGGGAGAGGGCTAGGCCCCCATTTCCCCTTCCAGTGGAAATCCCCAGTGACCTCACTTCCCAACAGGCCCTACTTCCTAAAGGCTCCAGCACCTCCCAGTAGTGACACAGGTTAGAGAACCAGGCCTTCAACACAAGGACTTTGAGGATAGTCCAGAGTCAGACGACAGCAGCTGGTATCCTTGGTCCCCAGGTGTGGCATGCAGGCTAAGCTAGGGGGACCGTCCTTGCCACCCTGGACACCATGCAGAAGAGCTAAGGCTGAGGACATAGTGCTGTTTGGAATAAGAAAAGTCCCTGCCATCCCTCTCAGGATCCATGGTTCCATGACAGAGTGGGCCTCCCCAACACGACAGTGCCTGTCAGTCACCAGGAGACGGCAGAGGACAGGCCAGGGTATGACAGGGCAAGCCAGAGCAGTGCCTCCCCCCAACTCCAAGTCTCACCCCCACGTGTCCCCCTTAGCCTGTCACTTGGGTGCCTCTCTGCACAGCCTGACAAGTGCCATGAAATCAGGAGACAAACCAGGACTAGAGGAGAAGGTACAGGCGGGGTGTGTGCACAGGCCCAGGCTGAGCACTTAACTAAGTACTTATCTGACATGAACTTAGTTCTAAACTAAAAGCAACTAAGGATACTGGACACTCTGGCACTGGCGTGTCCACTGCTTGACCTAAGGTGGGTTGGAGACAGCTCCCTTGGAAAGCGGGGATCCTCTTTGGAACCTGGAGCTGTTCGCTTGGCTGTGTGGAAAGGCAGATGCCAGCTGCACAGCCAAGCACAGGCTTGTGGGTCGCTGGGGTTTGTGAAGCCCTGCCTCTGACCCACCCAGCCTGGGGACACATCCCTCCTGCTCAGACACCTGTCCTCCCAGTGTTACCAACTCACATCTAGAGCCTGTGACCTGGAGACACCTACGCTGGAGGGACCCATGTTGGGCTTTGTTGAGGAGGAAGGAAGGAGGCAGACTGATGTCCCCAGTCCCCCTTGGAAGTCTCCAGGGAAGTGGGATATTTCTGTGGGTTCAGGTCTTATTTGAGGGAAGGATGCTCCAGTATTGGGTCAGTTTTTGTGGTCAACAACCAATGTCCGGAATCAACTCAGAAAAACAGGCCAGATCACAGAATGAGGGCACATGGAATATAACCTTCACATTGGAAGATGTTTTAATTTATAGTCACAATAAAAGTTTGAATCATTCAGGTGAGTAATTTTCAAAAAGTGAAAAAAAATTGCCACAAGTTCCTGGGTAGAGACCTCATACCAGGAGAACACAGAGTCAGCAAGGGCAGGAGCTCTCACTGTGAATACCCAGTGGACAGTCCACTCCTGGGCTTTGGTTAGCGGATGCTTCTATTCGAGTGGAGGGATGGGGATTATTTTCTCTTTCTAAAACAAGAAAGCAAGTGGAAATGTTGGATTGAAGTGGTCAAACGTGAACAGGTCTTACACTGTGGAACCAGCAGGAGGCCTACTCTTGTCCCCAGAACAGCTAAGCAATGAAGACGCAATTTAAAAAGTGGAGAATCTTGATACCAAAATTGAAAGAAAGCAGCCCAAACATAAATAAAACCAGATTTTATTAGCACATGAGCTGGATTATTCTAGCTTCAATACCAAGGGAAAGGACTGTGTAGGGAGGGTACCAGTCCCTCCCAGCCTGTCCTGCTGAAGCCCTCAATCAGAAGCTGGGTGACACCCACACTGTGTTCTCAGCAGCTGTCTGCTGAGGAAGTTCCCAGAGGAAGTGCAGGAAGACAGGGTCCCTGAGCCCAAAGCTGCCACTGCCTTCAGATGTCACTCAGCAGGAACCCTCCTTCCCAGCAGTTCTCCTTCTGTCCCAAGAGACCCATGTGGGACAGCAGACAACTCTCTGACAGCCCTGGGGTGGGGCATGGGCAGAGGGATTCCTGTATTTGACCTGATGGAGAAAAAATATTTTCCATTACTCCAATAGCACACAACCATTCATTTTTCAAATTAAGGCATAAAATGGTTTTGAAAATGGACCCTTTCCCCCTAACACCATTCAACCAAAACTGGTCAAAGGACCACAGGATAATGAGCAACCATGGATACTCAACCAAACACTGGCTTTTCTTCGAATATTGTACAGATGTTGTCGTATTTATGAACAGTTGGTCACAGTATAAAAGGAAGCAATAACCATCTCAATAGATGGTTAGACAGACAAGCAATGTGAACATGCACAGGAGCAAACCACCCCAAATAGGCCATAACACGTAAACAACTGACTCCATTGACACAACAGTGGAAATGTCAGAAAAAGAATTCAGAATGTTCATGGTTAAATTGTTCAGCAGGCTAAAAGAAGATGTCAGGAGTGAAATTAGAAAACACAGAAAGTGAAAGTGAAAGATAATTTCAATAAAGAGATTCTGAAAAAAAGGAAATCCTAGAAATGAAACCAAATAATAAACCAAATTAAATGGAAAGCATCACCAACTTTGAAGACAGATTTTCAGGTCTTGAAGACAAAATACATAACTTGAAAACAATGTTAACTATAAAAAAATCATAAGACCAGAATATTCAAGACATATGGGATAACATCAAGAGTCCAAATTTAAGAATTACCAGGGTAGATCAAGACTCCAAAATGTAAACTAAAGGAATGTATCAGCCTTTCAATGAAATAATACTTGCAATTTTTCTAAATCTTAGAAATGAGATGGAAATTCAAATACAAGATGTATATAGAATTCAAATTCACAGACTCAAAGACAATCTCATTTGAGATACAGTATAATGTAAATGTCTAACATGCAGAATAAGAATATAATTCTAAAAGCTTCAAGAAAAAAATAGCAGGTCACATTGAGGGAAACCAATTTGGATTTCAACTGATTTCTCATTCCAGACCCTAGAAACAAGGAGGGATTGAAATAATAAATACCACACTCTGAAAGAAAATGGGGGCCAACTAAGATTATTATGTCCAGCAAAATGATCCTCAGGATTGAAGATGGAATAAAAACCATCCATGATAAGCAGAAACTAAAATAATTAATAATCATAAAGCCTGTACTACGAAATAGTCAATGAAATGTTTCATGAAGAAGAAATGAAAAATAAAAATGAAAACCAGCATAGGATGAATTACACTAGAATAGTCGATTAAAAGACAATCAAATCTGAATGAAGCCTAGAGAAAAGTCAAAAAGGCAGGAAATAAAAACCATCTCTCTATAATAACATTGAATGTAAAAGTTCTAAACTCTTCAATCTTAAGACATAGGTTGGTTGATTGGATTGAAAACAAGACTCGACAATATTGTGTTTGCAAAAGACTAACCTTACAAAGACAGAGACTGAAGGTGAAAGGAGGTGAAAACATATGCCATACAAATAGTATTAGAAAAACAAAGAGGGTAGCTACTCTTGTATTAGACAAAGTAGATATCAAGTCAATGTTAATCAGAGGAAACAAAGAAAGTCACTGCATACTGATTATAAGAATCATCCAACAAAATATAATGATTGCAAGTATTTATGCCCCAGACAATGGTGGATCTACATACATAAAATAAACCCTTCTCAATATTAAAAATCAAATAGACCACGATAGAACAACACTGGGTGATCTCAACACACCTCTGTCCTCAAAAGATAGATCAGCCAGATATAAACTAAGTAAAGATTTTTCAGAACTAAAAAGTACTATTAATTAAACGAACCTAACAGATATCTACAGAATATTTCATCTATCCATGAATGGTTTCACTTTCTTCTCAACATCTCATGGAATGTTCTCTAAAATAGATCACAGTTTAGGGCAAAAAGCAAATATTAGGAAATATAAAAAATTGAGTCAATTCCTTTCATCCTATCAGATCATAACTGAATGAATTAGGAAACAAGATAAAAAACAGAAATAACTGTAACACCTAGGAATTAAATAATACACTATTGAATGATGAATTAATAGCAGAAGAAATCAGGTGAGAAATTTAAAAAATTCTCATAAACAAATGAGAAGAGTGATCCAGCATATCGATGTCTCTGGGAGAGTGAAGGCAGTTCTAAAAGGAGAGTTTATAGCACTGAGTTTGTGTATTAAAAAAATAGAAAGATAGAAAATAAATAATCTAACATTGCACCTCAAGCCTCTAGAAGAACAACAAATTAACACCAAAATCAGTTGAAAACAGAAAAAATTAAAATCAGAGCCAAGATCAATGAAAGTGAGAGGAAAAAATAAAATGACTCGATGAAACAGAGTTTTTTGAGAGGATAAACAAGATCATTTAACCTTTAGCCAAAATAATCAAAAGAAAGAGATTACCCAAATTAACAAAATTAAAGATGAAAAGAAAATATCACCACAGACACAACTGAAATCCAGAGGACAATTATTAACTATTTTGAAAATTTATACTCCAACAAGCTAGAAAATCTTGAAGATTGACAAATTCCTGGAGACACGGGATGTACAAAAACTGAACCAAGAGGACATAGAAAACTTAAACAGATTAATATCAAGTAATGTATTGAAGCAGCTCCCAGACCTTAAAAGAAGAACTAACATCAATTCTCCTCAAATTATTCCATGAGATAAAAAAGGAAGAAACACTATCAAATTCATTTTATGAAACCAGTATAACCCTGATATTAAAATCAGACAAAGGCACATCAAGGAAAAAAAACTTTAGGCCAGTATCTTCAAGAACAAAGATACAAAAATTCTTTTATACAAATTTGTTTTAAGTAGTTATACACAACAGTAGAATGCATTTTGGCACATCGTACGTAAATGGAGTATAACTGCTCATTCTTCTGGTTGTATGTGTTATAGAATCACACTGATGTGTAATCATATTTGTACTTAGGGTAATAATATCTGATTGGCAAACCACATACAAAACACATTGAGTGATAGTGCACCATGATCAAGTGGGTTTCATCCCAGGGATACAAGACTGATTCAACATACACAAATCAATAAACGTGATTCAACACAAAAATAAATTTAAGGACAAGAATCACATGATTATCTCAATTGATACAGAAAAAGCATTTGACAAAGTACATCCCTCATTCATGTTTAAAACACTAGAGAAACTAAAGATAGAAACAAATATTAGGAAATATAAAAACAGATTTAATTCCTTGCATCCTGTCAGATCATAATGGAATGAATCAGAAAACAAGATAAAAAACAGAACCCACTCTAAAACCTAGGATTTAAATAATACACTATGGAATGACGAATGAATAGCAGGAGAAATTTAACTTTGGAAAGGCTATATATGACAAACCCAAGGCTAATATCATACCAAATGGAGAAAAACTGAAAGCTTTTACTCAAAAAACAAGAACCAGACAAGGGATATGCACTCTCACCTCTCTCATTCAATATAGTCCTTGAAACTCTAGCCAGGACAATCAGGCAAATTAAAGAAAATTAAAGGGATACAAATAGGAAAAGAAAGGGTCAAATTATCTGTTTGCTGATATTTAAAAGTCCCCCAAAAAATGCACCAGAAGACTTCTAGAGCTGATAAACACATTTAGTAACCTAACAGGATACAAGATCAACATACACAAATCAATCATTTTCCTATATTCCAATAATGAATCTGATGAAAAAGAAATTAGGAAAACTATCTCACTCACAATAACCTTAAAAATACTTGGGAATTAACCTAACCAAGGAATGGAAGATCCTCCACAATCAAAAGTATAGAATGCTGAAGAAATTAAAAACCTTAGAAGATGGAAAGATCTCCCATGTTCTTAAATAGGTAGAATTAACATTGTCAAAATGGTCATATTCTAAAAGCATTGTATGAATTAAATGCAATCCCCATCAAGATAACAATAATATTCTTCTCAGATCTAGAAAAAGAAGTTCTAAAATTCATTTGGAAAAGTAAGAGACTCAGAAGAGTCAACGGAATCCTGAGCAAGAAGAGTGAATGTTGGCGGCATCACAATACAGGACCTCAAATTATAATAGAGAGAAATAGTAACTAAACTAGCATGATACTGGCACAAAAACAGACATGAAGTTCAATGGAATACAACAGAAGACATAGATACAAACCCACCTAGATTCAGTTATCTGATATTAGTTTTAACAAATGGTGCTGGGAAAACTGAATATCCACATTTAAAAGAACAAAACTAGATCCCTGTATCTCATCTTGTACAAAAGTCAATTCACAGTGGATCAAAGACTTAGGAATTAGACCAGAAACTCTGCAACTGAGAGAAGAAAATGTAGGTTCAACACTCCAACATTTACATCCTTACCAAGACTCCTAAAGTGCAAGAAATAAAACCAAAATCAATAAGTGGGATGGCATAAAATTAAAAAGCTTCTGCACAGCAAAGGAAAAAAAGAAGCAATGAAGAGACAGCCTACAGAATGAGAGAAGATCCTTTGCTACCTCCTCACCAGATAGGAAATTAATATTCAGAATATATAAAGAACTCAACAAACTTAATAACAAAAAATCAAATAATCTAATAAATGGGCAGAAAAACAAAAAGACTTCTCAAAAGAATACAAATGGACAACAAACATGAAAAAATGTTCAATATCTCTAGCAATTAGAGAAATGCAAATCAGAATCACATTAAGATTTCATCTCATACCTGTCAAAATCTCAATTATGAATAATAATAATAATAAGCATTGATGAGAACATGGAGAAAAAGTTATACTCATACACTGTTAGTGGGACTGCAAATTAGTGCAACAACTCTGGAAAACAGTATGGAGATTCCTCAAAAACCAGTAATGGAACCACCATACAACCCAGCTATCTCACTGCTTGGAATAAAATATATAAAATCAGCATACTACAGTGATGCAGTCATATCAGTGTTTATAACAGCACAATCCACACTAGCCAGACTGTGGAACCAACCTAGGTGCCCCTCAAGAGATGAATGGATAAAGCAAATGTGGTATGTATACATAATGGAATATTACTCAGTCATAAACAAGAATTAAATTATGGCACTTGCTGGTAAATGGATGGAACTGGAGACTATTGTGCTAAGTGAAATAAGGCAGACTCAGAAAGTCAAAGGTTGAATCTCTGATATGTAAAATCTATCCAAAATAAGGGGGTAGGAGGAAAGGCAGGGAAGGGGTATTCCATCAAACTAGAAGCAAAATCAGTGAAGTAGAGGAAGGGCACCATGAGGGGGAAGGAGAAGAGACTAGATAAGGGAAGAATTGTGGAATGAATCTGACCTAAATTTCCTAAGTACGTATATAAGTATACTACAATTAATTTCACCATTATGTATATCCGCAAGGCACTGATAAAAAAAAAAATATAAGTAAATAGGAGAAAGATTACTAAAGGGAAGGTAATGTGGGAGGGGTGGAGGAGGGAAAGGGGAAGTATTGGAGACTGACTTGGAGCAAATTGTATTCTATGTTTTTATAATTATGTCAAAATGAATCCTAATGTTATACATAACTAAAAAGAACCAATAAAAAGTTATGAAAAATGGTTAGTTGTAAAATTGGAGTTATAATTGTTTTCTAAAGAATGGTTTAACTTCATAAATATATAGACTCAAACCAATTTTTAATTTGAAAGAAATATACTTAGTTGTTCATAATTTAAAAGAACACAAGTGACAGAAAAATAATTCAATATACTTATGTATTATATATTTTTCAAAGTTTGGATATTTGAAAAACACTAGAGAAGATGAACCACTCATGAGGAATATTTATGAGTTTGGTCTATGGATCTAAAAAAAGAACAACACAGAAAATTAAAATATTCTTAAACCACAGGCACTCCACACAGTGGAGAAAAGTGAATATTCATATAAATTATTATATAAATCATAGCTTTCTAGGGTGTAAGCAACTGTAACCAATTAATTTTATGTAATTTTTGTCTTTTTTAATATAAATTTTCACATTTCCAAACAAAATAATGTTTAACAATGATAAAAACAAGTTTTAAAATAATATTAATTGGTTTTGGATCAGTTATTGGACATTGACAGACAAAAGTAGCATACAGTTATATGCTCAAGTAAGACAGCCTTGACTTGCCATTGTTACAAGCAAAGTGTTAACGTTATATACAAATGTAAAGAGTGAGGGCAAACAAAAGAAGTGATGAAGAAATATATTTTCATAGGAAAAGTGCTATGGGTCAAAATTCACATTTAAAAATAAATACCTTTAAAACTATTAAATATTATAGTACTTAAAATTGAATCAATCCTTCATCAAAATATTAAAAAATAAATACCTATAAAACTATTAAATATTATAGTACTTAAAATTCAATCAATCCTTCTTCCAACTATCAAATTTAATAATACAAGCCAAGAAGGCCAATGGTCTGTTTTTAAAAAAGATCAGAAGAAATAGCCTCATGTTTTTAATGTTACCTCACTCCACTCACTAGCAGCCCAAATGGGACAGAAAAATTCATTGCAGTTCTCCTAGAATCATTCCAGGAAGCTCTTGATTTCATAATTTATGAAGAAAGGAAATTAAAGAGAAAGACACACAGTAAAAGAAAACAAAAAGATAAGATTGAGAATACTATTGTACCAATTTCCATGGTCCCCAATGCCATGATACATCGTCAGGGCAAGCATGCTATGAAATTGTATCACACTACATGGTTTGTTTAGGATTTCACAGTTGTGCTCTGGTGACAGTTGGCCATTGGAAAACTGACATATTACAAATCTTGATTTTATTCCTCCTGCACATACTTGTGTATACTAAAAATAAGAAGAGGAAATATCAAATCTATGTGACTTTCAAGAGACTATTATATTGCTTAATTCATTGATTAAATTAATTAGTAATGCTAGAGCTTCAAGTTTATTATTTCTAATTGTCAACATTTATCTCTGAATAAAAATGTTTTAATTTCATGGTTATTAGAAAAACTGACAATTTTTGAAACTTAGTAGGAAAATATTTCAGTAAGGCATTAAGTCTATAATAATACTATTTGTTAAGCCAGAAATAAAACTGATTTACCTAAGTAAAGAAGATCAATTAAATAATATATGGATTTTAATCAATGAATTATTATGTAGCCATGAGAGCTAATAAGACAGGTCAAATTTTATACACAAGGATAGATACTCAATACATTTTATATGAAAACCATAGACAGCAAAGCAGCATGTATAATATAAATCTGTTTCTGTAACCTACACAGAGCAAAAATCTAGCAGGAAATATACCAAAATGATAAAGGTTCTTATTTGATTATATTTCTCCTATGATTTCAATTTTGAAAATGTACATACCCTGCATTCAGAAATAATAAAGTTAGTTGAATTGTGGAAAATACTAAAGTGTATATTACAATTTACTTGATATTTATTAGCACTTGGCCAAAAGTATGCCTGTAAACAATGATTTCCGATGAATTTCCTATGAAGAAAATTACGTAATAAAAATAATTAAGCAAAAATATTTGACTAATGAAATCAGCTGATTTATTATTTCATCCATAACGAATATACATCATTGCTTCCTATTCTTCTCCACCAAAGATATGGTTGGGATAAATATTCAAAGTGACCATTTTAGAAATTATCTTTACATTTACAGTGCCTAAGAGTGCCAGAGCATGATGAAAAGTCTTAATGATTGACAACTATCTAACCTAAAGGAGAAGATTCATCAAATGAATGACTAAATAATAGGAATACAATATGGTCTTCATATCAAACTTGCTTTCTGTGTTTATATCAATCCAATTTTCTAAGAAATTTGAATAATAATGTACTAATTTTAGAAAGACAGTAGTAATTTACAGACATACTGGGTAGCATAGCAGGTTTTATTCGTAATCTGGACTACATGCTTTCTATCATGAGTTGAGTGACTTACACCACGAGAGAACACCTATTAAAAAGGAATAGGGTTTTGATCTCTCAATTAAGAAAAGAAACCTCTTTCCATATACAGTGAAGTAAAATTATCCACCAGTACAGGATAGTGAAGTAAGATTAGTTCAATGTCATGAAAGCACTTTAGGTCTTTAGAGATGTAAACCTCTCCACAAATTTAGGGAATATTTTGACTTACTTCTCCCCAGCTTCCATAGATCCAGCATGGACAAGGCCCTGAATCACAGTGCTTTGACTCCGGGGGTTTTGAGGGTGCATCACAGTAACTTGCACTCTGTCCATTCTCATCCTGGCAGACCACGACCCTACGCTGAAGACCTCCAGCACAGCTGCGAGAACACTGGTCAGGATAAAGCACAGGAACACACACAAACTTCGGATTCCACAGTGTGAATTCACGTGGTGAAAAAAAAGAAATCACTCCCTGACTCAACCCTAAGCAAACTGAAGCATGAAAATCTGACAAAACACTTAAGTTTTACTGAGGGCATCATTAAAATTTGTTGATGAAAAGTAAGTCTTTCAAGCATGCATTAGGAAGTAATCTTTCACCCTCATCCTAAATGTTAAGTAATAAGGAATTAAAGTTTTAAGATCAACTGGGAAGATATAAAAAACAAAACACAGTGTGAAGTTACCTAATTTTACCTTAGTATTTTTCTTTAATTTGCATCATTATTATCATGTAAAATATGAACTTTGGTAGTTTACTCAATTTTACTCTATTCCATTTCTATCACACTAAGTTTTGTTTTTTTTATAAACATTTGTAGTCTTACTTCTTAAAGGATTTTCTCTTGTTTTTATCACAATGCACCCTAATCAGATTGTTTTTAAGTACATTCCTTTGTAATCAAATATCACATTATTCTGCATATTCAGTAAGAAACTCTAGGGAGTTGTAGTCTACATCAAAAGTGCTTAATTCATTTAAGACTTAAACTATCCATCTTCAGTTAAATTTAGCATTAAAAGTATTTGATGTCATTATATACAGATCTGCTAAAGGAAATATAAAAAATGACAGAAATATAACAAAATGATAGAATTAATATAACTCAATAAAGAACAGCTTATTGATCCCCATGATCCTGTTCTCCATTGGTTTCCTCTGAATGACAGATGGACCCCCTGATTTTGATTATCTTTGGTTTGTGAGTTAATGGGAAATGCCTGCCTGGGAACTGGCTGGGCTGCTCAGAAGAACCAGGAAAGTGGCTGTACCTGGGTGGGCAGGCGGCAGGTTATATTCTTGTTCTACCAAAGGGTGAACTTCAGGGCACAGTAATTCTCATCAATTGGCTGCTGGTGGTTGATGCATAAAACTTGTTGAGTTGTTTTTCCATGGCCACAGGATGCTGAACACTGACCAGAAATTTAGCCAATATTTACAATGTAATATACTACATTGATATTATATAAAATACCATATATTATATTTAAACATTTCACTTCCTATTTTCTCATAAGGATACTTACAGGTGACCAATTTCCTGCTTGCCATTCTCCACAAGGGCTAAAGCAAACACAGATATTTCAGCAGTTCTGGGTAAGTGTGCACACTGTGATTCACCTGCTATTCCATCATGAGCATCACCACAGCTTACAGAGCAGTCTTGATTAACTCTTCCACAAGACATGGAGCACTTAAAAAATAAAATAACATCAAAAGGTTAGATAGTACCTCTCCCAATTCCCTTAACCATAGATGTTGCTCACATTCATAAAACATCAAGTTTCCCGAGAAAACATAAATTAGGAATAATATAATCTGGCTTCATTTCTCAGTCAAATACAGATGGGGCAGAAAATATCCCAGGTTAGATCACAAATTTCACAAACAGATATAAAAATATGATTGAATATAATGTTTTGAAATAATGCTTAGTTATATGAAAAAATTGAAGGTACTGCATAAGAGAATCTTAATATATCATTAACATCAATCTTAAAAAACTTAACAAATATTTAAGACTAAAGCAAATTATATATTCTAAATACATTAAAGCTTTTAGTTCAGAAAAGCAACATGAAAATGTCCATAGTTTAAGTAAAAGTTGATAAATGCCTGATGTCACATCGGTATCTTATAACAACCTAGGACATAATTATCATTATCCTCATTTTGTAGATTAGAAAATCTACAAAAGGTTCAAATTTCCTGCACATAAACACAGGCTGTGGAAAGGCAGAGCATAATTTAGCCATGAAGTGACCTAATTCTAAGTCCTATAGTTGGTCCATCCAATCAAAATACTTGAGAATGAATACATACATTAACTTAAGCAAATATGTCACAAACATTCTGCTGATATATAAAGGCTCCCATAAGAAATACTGCATCTCTTCAATAAATTCACTTACTGGAGTCCAAAAACCATGTCTCCACTGTGCTGCTTTTCCCATGGGAACAGCTGATAAGGAAGTAGCACCAATATTGGGGATAATTGGGCAGGGAGTAACTATACAGTCCTATTCAAAAGAAAAACCAATCTCAAAGAACATCATTTAATTAATCAACCACATTTTAATTAAATCTGATATTTCTTTGCCTCTGTCACATATCTTCTTCAAGAATAGCTGCATACCAATTTACAAAGTGATGATGTAAAGAATTTTATTTTCAAATGTTCAAAGTACTGTCAAGTGCTAGCAGTGGATAATAAGACTGAATATCAATGTCTGGATCATTGCATCTGATAATTGAAAAGGAAAAGAGCCAAGTCCTTCAAAAATACCACTAGGCTGAAACATTCTGAAGGGATACAGAACTCCACCTTAAAAAAGTACAACACAAAATTCCATAGTATTCATAATAACAGATGTTGTCATACATGCACAGTTCAAAGAATAGGAATACACAAGTTAAATAAATGATCCAATGGCAGATAAAATGTAAACTATTTCATAATTAAGCTATAAGACTGGCAAAACAAAGAATGATAAATTCTATCTCATGCACATATTTTTAAGGCATAGAGGTTTAAGTGGGAAAAGTACATATAAAATAATTTGAACACATTAGTGATCCTCTTGTTAAATAATAGGTATTTTTGTTTATAATCCACAAAGAGGTTTCCTTTACCTGCCTATCACCTGGGCAATGGCCCCTTGACATTCTCTGTCATCTAATACTGCACTAACAAGCTCGTTGACACATTTAACAGCACTTACCTGATACCCAAGTCCGCAGGTAGCTGTGCACTGAAAGATAAAGATAAAAAGATATCAAAAAAACATTGCTTTTAAAAAATTACATAAACTTCAATTTTCTTAATATATAGGTAATAATATGCTTTCAGTACATCTTCTGTACAACGCTTCATGCCACATTCAAAAATCTAAAACTAGTAAATTCAATCAACATGCCTACTTATTTAAATATATTATGTAGACATTACTAAATACTGAAGTCAATGAAATGTATATTATTCATAAAGCTTTAAAAATTATCATGTAAAATTATCAGTAAATGCCTGATATTTTGGAGGAAAAGTCAATACAATTACAGAAACAATATACTTTCAAAGTACATTTCAAAGAGATAAAGAAGGGAGAGGTGAAAAGTTTTCCATCAGCTCTGGCAATCTTCACAGGACAATACGCTACCCACACTCATCTCTCTGATCACTGCTCATCTTGCAGATTTCCAGCTGCCTGGTCGGCAGAACTTCTAAACAATGCCTATTCTAAATATAGTAAAGATACCAATATAAACACAGAACATGAAAATATTTATAGTTTGATCAAATATGATAAAACATGAGATTTACAGTCTTTGGGTAACTAAAATGAATCCAATAGCAAAACTGAAATAGTTACCACAGCAGTAATGTCAAAACTTTAAATATACTCACAGACCTACATGATCCTACTTTCCAAGCAGCACGTGCATGAAGCTCACATGGTCTTAGAGATTCAGGTTTGGTACTTGGATTACAGAAGCCGTCACTCAAGTGATCTTCATTCAGTTGACAAGAAACTTGCTGCTGCTTTGATCCTTTTCCATATGTAACAAGACACTGTAAGAAGTCAACAGGATGCATTACAAAATGATGCAATGATCAATTTGCATGATAAATTACAGCTGTAAGACCATTCCTAAGTGTATTATAACCCCAATCCTTTACAGACAGTCACTGGGCAAAACTGCCAACCCTAACTTCTGTGGCCCAAGTGTCACTGAAATGTCCACTGGTCCTAGGAACAAAGATACAAAACTAGAAGAAGGTTATATTCCAGGTTACTGCACTTATAAAAATAATTATAAACATTAGCAAATGTTATTGCTAACTTGATAACTATAAATACATTAAGGATAGCCATTTTGAAAACATTTACTGCCTTTATAAAAAATTATTTTTTAAATGATAAAGTTAAATATGTGTGAATTTTATAAAGTCTTTGATGCAGTTTCCTAACACAATGTTATAACAGTTCTAAGCCTCATGTTTTTAATGTTACCTCACTCCACTCACTAGCAGCTCAAATGGGACAGGAAAATTCACTGCAGTTCTCTAGAATCATTCTAGAAAGCTCTTGACATTCTCTGTCAGCAAGGTTGTGGCCAAAGTTGTTGACACAATAAGATTCTCTAGACCTTTACCCTCCTCCAAAACTCCTAGAATACTGATTGTAAAAAAATAAATAAAAGACATTAAAAAGATCAGTGGTGTCACAGATTGCAGGGGAGGGAGGCAGGATGAGAAGGTGAGCACAGGGGAGTCTCAGGGCAGGGAAACGTCTCTGGGTGATAACATCACCATAAACATATACAGCACAAAGAGTGAATCCTAATATAAACTATAGACTTTAGTTGATAATAATGCATAAAAATTGGCTCATCAATTACACACATGTGCCAAACACATGCAAGATGATAACAGAGGGAGTGGATAAGGGATGGGCATGGGGAAACATAGAGGGAAGGAAGAAGGCAGAATATCCAGCATTTCTGTACATTCCGTTCAAGGTTTTTCAGTAAACCTAAAGATGTTCTAAAAAGTAAAGTCCATCAATTTTTTAAAGATAACAATTTTTTACAGATAACAAGTTAGAGTACAGCCCTAAACAAATTAGCAACAAAGTATGATATGGGCAGTCAATAAACTTTTCTTCTAAGTCACTGAGATTTGAAAGCCGGTTGTGTGCAGCATAACAGCAAAAGTAAACTCAGAGGAGCGGTTATAAGTAGTCGGAATAGTCTAAATTTACATATTCTGCAATGAAGAGACAGTAAAGAGTTTAAGAAGTCTGTGATATGACCAACTTTCTGTTTATAAAGCTCAACTATGTACTATCAGTTGACTAATTATCTTTAAAAATAAAAATTTTTTGAAAAGGCATATGTCTAAAAGAACAGGGATAAAAGGAAATACAGTAAGCAAGAGAAAGAATTTTTTAATATAAAAAGCAGATTGGAATATGTATTTTTAAATTTTTTTGTACTTGTAGATGAACAGAATGCCTTTATTTTATTAGTTTATTTTTATGTGGTGCTAAGGATAGAACCCAGTGCTCCACATGTGCTAGGCAAGTGCTTTGCCACTGAACCCCAGCCCCAGCCCCAGTCCTGGAATAGACTTTTGACAGTCAAGGAAGAACACTAAACCTGTGAAGGTGGAGAGTGAATTAAAAACAAAATTCATGCCACAAAATCCAAGAGAAGTCCAGGAATCAAAAGACACCAGGTTTGTCTGAAGAGGTGAATGTTGTGAGAGGTAGATCTAAAAAATGGAGACTTGATTGAAAGGTATATGAAGAACAGTTAAGTCAACAACCCTTCTAGCCAACAGCAGCAGAAAGTAAGCCACCTGAGTCACTTGGCATTTCTAGTGGTCACATTAAAAAATGTAACAGGTGATATTAATTTCAATAGCATTTGGATTTAACCCAATTATCTGGAATAGTACCACGTTAATATGGGACCAATGTAAAAATTATCCATAATATGTTTGCATTCTTTTTTTCATATTAAGTTTCCAAATCCAGTGACTATATCACACTTTCAGCACATGGACTAGCCACAGGTGGACAGCATAGCTCTAGGAGAGGGAACTTGAAGGAATAGGACTTAATGCAGGGAAGCGATAGCACAGCAGACTGAAATGGGGTGATGAAGTGAGTCTCCATAATGAAAGAACAGATTCCAGCCTGACTCACCACCTGCTGTGAACCAAAGATGACGTCTGTTGTTTCCCCCCATCACGACTGTCAGAAGATGAGGTCTCTTGGGGGACCATTTAACCAAGAAAAAGGATCAACTGACAAGGAAATTTGGTTCTTCACCCCATTGACAAACAAAAGGGCCTCTCAACAATCCAGCTACTCTAGAACGAAGCCTCTGGTTGACTCGTCTGCCCCACACAGAACTTCCCATCAGTATCTTAGTCTTTCCTGAATATGAACAATCAACAAGTGATCATTGGAAATTCTGAAAAGCCACTGACAAAAAAGGATAAAAGAAATAAAAACAAAATAGGACGAGGATGAAACTAGTATATCAGAGCAGACGAAAACTCAAGACTATACTTACACTCAGAGGCCTAAAAGAAGATATTATACCTATGAAATAAAAGTAAGACATTATGAGAAGAAACATAAAACAGTGAAATGGAGAGAATAAATGAGAAATTAAGTGCTCAGTTTAAGAGGTTAAATACTCAAACAATAAAACTTCAGAAACATAAGAGAAAAATGAATGAGAGAAAATTATCAAAAACATTAATGGGGGTGGGGATATGGCTCAGTTGGTAGAGTACTTGCCTCCCAAGTACAAGGCCCTGTGTTCAATACACAGAACTGCAAAAAGAATAAATAAATAAAAATAAAAAATTAATGAATGCAACTAAATTTCTCAAGACAAAGAATCAGTATTTCCAAGTTGAAATGACAACCTAACTCCTTAGGAAAATAAAGAAAAATAAAATGAAATGAAACATCATCATCAAGGTACTAGCATGAAGGGATCCACAAAATTTTCAGAACAGAAAATGCCACATACAAGCACAGGAAATTGAAAAATAAGCTCAGGAAACAGTCATAAAACAAGGCTTTCCAAATTCTAAAGGAAAATCACATATTATAGAATTTGTATAAAAGTATTTGGTAAGAATGAGAATGGAATGAAACAACTTTCAGGGATGGAAACCTCTAAAGTTACCTTTCCTTCTCAGTAAATTACTGAGGAGCATGTCCACCTAATGAGGGAAGGAAACCAGAAAGAGGAACTCATAAAACAGAAAACAAGGAATTCAGCCTAAAAGAAAGGTGAAGAGAACTGCAGGATAATAAATGAGGGACATCTGGAGGTGATGGTCACATAACAAGCCCAAAAAACAACACAAAAAAATCAGTGCAAGAGAAATGAGGGTCATGGACAAAGATGAAAAAATGAAAGAAAATTAAAGCTATCAAATAGGCTTGCAATACTAAGAAAATGTGCAGTACTGACAAAAATCTTGAGGACTAGCTTTCAATATGCAGAAAAACAAACAAGAAAACAAAACTGAGGAAATGCATCTTGAGAGAAACCAAAAGGGTACAAAAAAGGAATGTACTCACAGCGTACTGTGTGGGAAAAGAATTAATAGTTCTTTTCTCTTGCACGTGATTCTTGTGATTTTTTTTATTATTGTAAACAAATGGGATACATGTTGTTTCTCTGTTTATACATGGCGTAAAGGTAGCACGTGATTCTTTAAAGGGACTCTCCTGGTCTGGACACCCCCACCAATTCTCACTATATATTTCACAAACTCCAAGAATCATATTATTATGTATTTGATGTGTACACTGCACTTAAGAATGTGCCTTCATTCACCTGTTGCTTGGCTTTGTCCCCCTAGGTCCCCATGCTCCCCAAATTCCAATACTCTTCAATAAAGTACACCCAGGGCCTTTCCACCAAGTTAGTTCTTCCTTCTGCATTACCAAAGCCTCTGGTTCTACTTCAGCATTTATTCCAGCTGACCTGGTAGTCATCCACTACAACACCCTTCTCGGAGACACTGCCCAAGCAGTTTCAGGAATGCCTGTTCCCATGCAATCACTCTGTGCATCCCTGTCCCAAAGCAACAGGCCCCCAGGTGGGCCTCTTCCTGAATGAAGCAGCACAGTTCCTATGGAACCTGGTCATATCAGTTAACTGGATTGTCCCTCCCATTCTTATCATCTGTGGCTACTGCCTCTGGTCACATGATTCCTCCTATAGGATCATCTCCATACTGCTCTAGGCTTCCTTTCCTCTGACCACTGTTTTCCCCTATTCTTAAGCTTTCTCTCTATTCTCCATGAAAATGACTTCTCCATTCCATACATCTTCTCTATACCTCAGCTTCAGTCTACTCATACCTTCTTTCTCTGATCATCTCTAGTACACACAGAGATAAGGTATTGCATTTACATTTTATTACTATTATACTATTATTTAACATTATGATTTCTACTCATGCTTCTGTTGCCTCCACTAGACTTTAAAACCTGAATGCATAACTGGGGTCTCATTAATAACCTAAACAAAGCAACCCATCAATAAATGTCCTTCATTGAACATGTATTGCACAACTAAGCATCCATAATTACACACTACACAAAGACTCTAGTCTTCCCCTTTGCTGTCCCAACTATAAATTTCTCTTCCATTTCTTCTCTGATCCTTTCAGTCATTCAAGCCACCAGTACATAACCAGGGAAGGGAAATGAAAGAATGACAGAATGTTTGAAATCTCAACACAAAAAGAGGGAGACAGGTTGCTAAGAAAAAGTGTGTGGAGGAGAGTGGATGAGAAGGTAGGTATTTCACTAGGAAGAGGGATGTAAGTAAGTTAGAGAAAATGTCTGCAACTGCAAAAAAAAAAACGTGTGTGTGTGTGTGTGTGTGTGAGAGAGAGAGAGAGAGAGAGAGAGAGAGAGAGAGAGAGAGAGAATAAGAATGTGAAAATGTACCAGGAACAGTTGAAAAGGGTAGTTTTAAGTGGGGGCTGTTAAGTAAGAAACACAAAGAGAGGGAAAAGTAAGGAGAAAATAGAACTACACTTTTGTCTGTGTGTCATATGGAAAGGAGGATGATTCCATAGCAGCCTGACTCAAAGGGACTGAATGATAACAGCATGCAGTGAAACCACCATCTCTTTAAAACTGGGGTGTACCTTGACACATTTTTGTACAGTCTTGTCGTGGTCCATGTGCATCCTATGTGAACAGGTCACTTCTATCCTCCACAGGGACGTGGAAGGAATATCGTACATCAGGGTTGTATAAATTACTCACACATAGCACCTCAATAAAGATACAAAGGAACGTACAATCAATTTACAAATCATACATGCTTCAAACATAATTTCTACGTTTAATAATGAATGTTAAGTACTTAACCACTATAGTTCAGTAACATGATTAAAGCAAACTCTTACTGACCACCAAAGAGTTACTTGTAAAACAAGTTCATCTTCCAATTGATCAGTACTGTTAATTCTTTCAATTGAGTTGTTTGATCCACTGTATTCAAAAAGAGCTCCTTGTATGTTTATTTCTTTTTTAAACATACTCACAACAAAACTTCCATTTAAAAGAAAATTCCCTTGGGCATCAGATAGGGCTGTAAAAGAACAAATGTATTGCTCACCAAACCATAAAGAAAGTCAACAGTACAGAAAAAACTTTTTAAACTCTTTAAATTAAATTCCTGTATTGAATTTAAAGAATAAAATTTTAAATTGGTATTAAGAATAATATTAAAGAAATAAACCTTACTTTGCTACAGTGTGGTATCAATTCTATAAGTAGGGGAACTTCAGCACATCAACCAAAGATATTAGAATAAATTCACCCTACACTTTTCTATCTGAAAGGGGTACAGAGTCTCAGGAGCAACCTACACAAAGTGGCCAGGCAGAAAGAAAGCATGCCCCTACTAGACAGATCAGCTAAACCAATCTTGGTCATCAACAGAAGGAAACAAAAAGAAGACTGTGGCAAGACTCCATTTATACTTGTCTTGAAAAAAAATATACAAAGCTTAAAAACTAGGGTCAGTATTCTAAAAGGCTATGCAATGACTACACCACTCTCTATGCACTTGTCTCGATCTTTTTGTAGAGGCACTCTATCCCTGTTGAAATGTATATGAATATCAGTTTTTCAGAATAATACTCCTATCTCCTTCTCTATTCATGTCTTTTCTTGTTCTCTCTTTCCCATTGATAGGTAATAAGATAAGCCTATCAAATACATGCATGCAAAAGAACAGTATAGTATATATTTTTAATTTGTTGCTTTTTAAATATAAAATTGCATGGTGTCCACGATAGTGTGGTAGTAAAAAGACAAAAGAATTTAGTATTCAAACAGTTCAAGTTGTCTCAATTAGTTGCTTTGTGATGTTAGACAAACTTCTAGCTCATTTCCTATATTGCATAATACGTCAATACAAATTTCTGCCTTAACAGGCCCTTCATCAGGATCAAATTTGGAAAATGTTTACAAAGGTTGTAAAGGGTAAAATCTATGCTATTTATTTTTAATTTTCAAGAGAATATATAATATTTAAAACTTTACAATAATAAAATTGTAATAATCAAGTGCTTCTCTTCTTGTTTTACTAGTATTATACTTCTCAGTGAAACAATAACCTTTTGGGGAAAAATGTGTTTGACATCTAGGGAACTGCACCAAAAGCACAAAGTTGACATACTTCAGAATAAATGCTAAACTTCATAATAAATGCAACACCCCTCTGAAAAAGCAATATTGAAAGAATCATTGCAAAATCAGTTACATTTCTGTGTATATGTGAACTAGTTTAACTGCCTTTATATATATTATACTGAGTTCAGTGAAGAACAAATAACATAAATTTATTCTCTGAAACAGAAATTCCTCTGTGTAGGAAACTGCACTTGATCAAATGTAGACAGGCCTATTTAGAGAACCATCTGTTACATTAAGGGAAACAGGATTTGTGAAAAAAATTCTACATATTTTGTTACTTTTAGTTACAAAATTTCATAAACATTTTAAAAATCCCTTCAAGTGAATTTGTTTGTTTTGCTCACTTCAAATAAAACTTTAACATTTACATTTGTAGTTCTCTTAGAAAGAATGATACTTTATTGATGAACATCTCTAATTTTTTAACCTTGGGCAGAACCTGTGGTCCATTCCTAGGAAGATACAGATATGTACACTTGGAACCTTAGAGAGACCTACTGGATTATTTATCTACACATACTGTAGCATTTTCTGTGTCTATGCACACAGGTTAATATTTTTTAGCAAAAGAAAAAGAATTTCAAATAAACATAAAAGGATAATATATCAAAATATCTAAATTTTATTCTCTGGGAAAATTAATCATTTGCATTTATTAAGATTAAATTCAGAAAACACAGAATTAATCACTTTAAATGAACACTTAAATGTCATTTAATACATTCATAATGTGTGACCACCACCTTAATCTAGTTCTAAAACTTTTCTATCACCCCAAAAAGATTCCCTGTATCCATTATGCAGTTGATCCCTTTACAGCTGACTTTGGTAATGCCAAATATAATTCCTGAAATAAGCTATTCATAACAGATTCACATTCCCTGTTATAAGATTAATTATCTGGGCCAATATTTCATATTTTATTAATGTGAAATAGATAACTCCTCAATATCAGCTGAACATCATCACCTATTCCAGCATGGTAAACTGTTGGTAAGTCAACTTTTAAGATGTTTCTCAGATGTAAAAGTTTTGTAAAATATTCTTTTCACGTTGTGTCTAAGCAAAATTATCTAAATTTTAAAGCTAATTTCCAAATATAAATGCCAAAAAGTTGCATAATTATTATTAGATAAAAGGAGGAGAATTATATTCTAAATACACAGGTATTTAAGTGAACATGGATTTGGTTATCTAAAATATCCTTATGAAGAAAAAAATTGAAAAAAAAATTTTCAGAATTTAGTTCAGTGTTTCTTTTGAAAAGGATATATTTTGTGTAGCTTAAGAAGAACATATGTACAGAGTCAGAGGACCTAAGCTCAGTAGGAACTGAAACTGTATTTGCTCCAGGGATTCTTGTTGCCTTCCAGGAATTCACACCAACCTCAGACCTCCATGAAATTGCACACAAACCACATGTTGGCTGCTGCTTACCAAAAATGTTTACCAAGGTGATTGTCATCTTCTGCTTTTCCAGAATAGCTGTGCTGAAGAATTTCAATGTTTGTTGCTCCTGTGGGAATCTTTATAACAACATTGTAACCTGCAATATAAAGTTATACATGTTCAATTTCACAAGAGCAGATGTCCTAGAGGATATTACTGCTAAATAAATGATACAGTCAGTTCTAATTTCATTTTACCTTTAAAAAATGAAACTGGTTATTCCTTTTGAACCAATACCTTAATAAGTTACTAAGGACTGGAAAAAAGCAGCTGTCGTCTAGAAGCACATAGAGTTTCAAATTCTTAAAGTATAACTCTTCCTAATTTTTTATTTGTAACGTTCTGTTTTTTCTTCATTTTATTATCATTATTATTTTCAGTAGTAAGGATTGAACACAGGAACTCTCTACACTAAATTACATCCTCAGCCCTTTTTTTTCTTTATTTTGAGACAGGTTCTAAGTTGCTGAGACTGACCTGAAATCTTCTTGCCTCAATCTCCCCTCACTGGAATTACAAGTATGCACCTCCACGTCCAGCATACAATTCTTAACATAGAATAGAATGAAATTAGTATGTTAGCACCTTAAGTGCTTAATTAGCATATTCAAGTTTGACTAATGCATTTAGATTTTCTATTGGGAAAAATATGAACTTTCAAGTGCTATTCACAAATCCTGGAGATATCAATACAATTGGTCTTTGCATGTGATAATGTTAACAGATAGTAAGTAGTAAATTTAATTGCTGAGAAATAATAATACTAAAAAAGAAAACCTCAAGCTATTTCATAAGCTTTTAGTTTGTAGTATAACCTGGAATCCCTATATTTACTTACCCCCAACAATCTGGAATCCTTTTATCTACCCTCCCTCAATTTTACATTGCCCTTAGAAGTCTATTAATAAACTAGCTATAAGAAAAATTAAAAGTTTACTGGAATTAAATAAAAGTAATACCTCTATTTTATGAGATCAAAGTCAATAAAAAAGGGGAAATACTATATTAAATATACATTAAACAAAAAACAGAAACACAGAAACATTCTTTTCCTGACACAGAAACATTCATATTCCATAGTTATCTAAATACTCTTGGGGAAATATATAATTGATTATATTCTAGTTATGTGTATCTAAGTTTTTCTTGTCCTTTCTTATTATGATTTTCCCCTACTTAATAAACAAGTGAGAGAAACTGTAATACTTCTCATGCACTAAATTTTAAAACATTGGATATACTTAAGAAGTTTTATAAAAGCATACATTTGTGATCCTGATATACTTCCAGTGCCTTTTCTATCTCTTTAAGGCATCCCATTTTAAATATAATGTGATAAATGGTAGGAAGAGTCTGCATACAGTATACTTACATATTAGTTGTAGGTTATCAGCCTTAAAGAATGATTTCAACTCACCTTCTCTTCACTATAAAATATTCCCATTCACTACTTTCACTCTATCTGCTAGAGTTTTTCAAGAAAGCTAGCCTGACACATTGCAAAGGCAACAAGAAAAAGTGACCACCAGGGAACATAAATGTGGCCAATGCCATTTAAGGTACTGAACATGACTTCAAAACTTTTCTCCATTTACAAATCAATTAATTCACAGTACAGTTTTTGCAAGGTTAACTATTTAATCCTAATTTGAAATATGCTTTTCTCCTCAAAAAATATACTTTTCAACAGACTGTGATAAGTATGAATCACTGATTATAGGATATCAAAAGTGTGACTTTCATGAAATAATGAATAAAAACAACTAGAAAAATAGTATGCCAAATCATCTAATAAGTACCACCAGCATGGAAGAGTATGAAGTGTTCTACATTTACTTTATAGGTAAAAATATAATCTTTGAGTTTTAAGTTATACCTCTTTAATTGAGATAACTCATAATAACCTAACACATGTTCAAATACATATGAACACAATATGATGCTGAAAAACAGCTATAAATAACACACTTGTACTGTACAAGGAAAGTCTTAATGGTCTGCTTTTATTTCATAAAAAAGAAAAAAAAAAGTTTGTCCAGAAAATTTTAGACTTGGAAAATATCTGAGATATTCTCACAGCCATTTTGAGTAAAAGTGAAATCAAAACCAAATATCAATTATTAATATCTGTAATTCAGATACTGCTTGAGAAATCAAATGTGATGATACTTATGATCTACTATTTAAGTTAATGATTTTATTCTTTGCCTTCAATCAAAATTCTCAGTATTAATAACAAACACAACAGCTAGACCATGTCAGATGAAAAAAAAAAAAGAGTGGTTCAAATGATAATAATTTAAAGCAAGTTTCCTGAAAAAAATATCATAAGTATATACATTTTAGATTACAGGAACATTTAATCTCTAGGAATCTATTTACATATCTTGGTCAAATAACTCTGAATTTATTCTTATTCTCAAAATGCACCAACTATATTTTTAATAATTAGATTTTCTTGGGAGGGTGAATTCATTAATTTAAAAGTGCATTTGGTATAAGATATAATTTTGATATTTAGGAAGTATTTCTTTCCTAATCATTTTGAACTGAGGGTATAGAGAACACAAAACAATAGCAAAGTGTTACTATTATACCTTCATCATGTACTCTACTATTACATTAAATAAAAGGGAAAACTAGAAGCAAATACACAGTTGAACATAATGGGCACTGCTAAAGATACCTGCCATTGTCCTGCAGTAAGAGTTATCTCCACCACACACTCCATGTTTGTCTCTCTTGACCTTGGAGTTTAACACATGATCACAGCCAGACTGCTTCAAAACACAATTAGTACAATTAAGATACTCGTTGAATGTACATAAGAAATGAGAGATAGAGGGCTAGAGAGAGAATTTTAACACAGGTGTTAGTTAAATGTCACCATAGCAGGTCACAATCAAAGTAGTAAAAGCAGTTTCTACCTTTTTAGGGAGCTCAGACCATCTTTATCTTGATTCTGAATAGCATAAGCAAAACAAAATCAGCAAATGGTGCTTTATGAGTCATTATTAAATGACATAGAATGGCCTAGTAACAAATTTAATCACATTCCAATAGATAACATGATATAAAAATTAATATATTGGAAGTCACAAGAATGTACCAGGAAGCCACACAAGGAATATGTGGTTAGAGAAAGAGAAAAAAACTATTGTAATTAAATCACGATATATATATATATATATATATATATATAAACTTCTATGTATACATATAAACTTCATGTTTACTTACCAGACATAGGCCTTGAACACATGTCACTGGTTTCAGCAACCCTGTCCTTCAATTGGTAGAAGTTAGTAGTTCTGGCAACCTGAAAATAGAGTTTAGAGAGATCTTTTATGGCAATTTTAAAAATTAAAAAAAGAGTCAGTTTGGGGTGTAAAATAATAAAGCCATGTGTTCTTAGGTCTCAAAAAAATTTACATTAAAGATATTATAATTACTTGCTCCCACTGTACACTGGAAGCCACCTCCCATTAGGGGAAAGACCACTGATGTTGAAATGTTTCCCATCAAAGTCAGAGCACTGCTTCTCTGGAAATCTTTTGGACATGAATCAGTGTTACATGATTGGAATTTCATCCTGAGACCCACAGAGTACTTTCCTCCATTTCTTGGCCTAGTCACATTCATTACATTTTAATGCACATCAGTACAATATTATGTCATTTACTTGTATAACTGTTACATTCTTTTCCAGGATCAAGAAAACCAATGTTGTTCCAATAATATAAATTTTTAAAAGAAAATATATAAAGGGGATTTTTAAGCAATTTTCTGGCTAGTAAACTATAAAAATATCCACCTTCATGTGGAAACTGAAGCCTGGAAGGCAGAAATGTATCTTATTTTTGACAAGATTAATTAACAAAGAACTAATGATGAACTTTTGTTGTAAAACATCAAACTGAAATTTGTTCACTTTCTGGGGGGAAAAAAAGACATGCAATGAGCCAAAGACAATAAAAAAGGAAGACAGAATGTTAAAAAGGAAATATATATGCATCTCCACTGTGTATATACTTCTTGCCACTCAGTTTGAGGATTTTCATAGTATCGCTAATACATAACCTTTGGATCTCACTTCCTGGCACAAAGAGTTATTAATGATTAGCCCCTGGGCTGCACCTTCCTGCCCTCTGGAGAAGAAAAAAAAAGAAAAGAGAAGGTGGGGAATTCTGGGGTCTATAAAAGAGCAAGACACCCCCACTTCCATGGGCATCCAGCTCTGGGTCCCACTTCTTTCCAGAGAAGTATCTCTGTCTCTTTCTTAAATAAAACTTGCTTTCTATGCTTGCATTAGTATTTCTCAGGTATTTAATCTTCAACACCAGGGGACAAGGACCCAATCCTGATCTCTAAGACTGGTATCATATGTATATAGCGAATATTTGTGGCTATCATGGCTTCTTATTCTCTGGTCTAAGTCAGGCCCTGTATTTACAGAGTAGAGAGGGCATTTACCATTGTGAGTAGAAGAAATAGAAAAGGACTATAAAAAAAGAATAATTTACAGAAGAGTAAGAATAGTTGCCTAAATGACTTTGTACTCATAAAGAGTGCTCATGGAAGTTTCTATTTATGAAGATTCCTAAAACAAACTGCCTCAAACAGGAGGAGTATCCAGAACACATATTAATTATTGACATGGTTGAGCTGGGGTTGTAGCTCAGTGGCAGAGCACTTGCCTGGTACAAGTGAGGCAATGGGTTCAATCCTTAACACTGCATAAAAATAAACAAATAAAACAAAGGCATGCTGCCATCTGTAACTACAAAAAAACTTTTTGAAAAATTTATTTATGTGGTAAAAATTATTAAACGATGATATAAATTAAGCCTACAAATAAAGAGTATGAGCTTTAAAAAATATTAAAGCAAGTCTTGCCAGGATCGGTGATGCAACACCTACAATCCCAGTGACATGGAAGGCTTAGACAGGAGAACTGCCAGTTTGAAACTAGCTTCAGCAATTTAGTAAGGCTTTCAGCAACTCAGTGGGACTCTGTCTTAAAACAAAAATTTTAAAAAGGACTGAGGATATGAACCCCCAGGGTTCAAGCCCCAGTACCAAAAAGGAAAAAAATAAAACCTGGAAAATTATACTACTACTAAGGATAAAATTAAGTGATAAATATCCCCCAACTTGGGATATTTTATCCTCTATCAATCAGCATCATATCTGACAGAAACAATGAGGAAAGATTGTGATGAAAATTCTGAATGATATGAAAAATATGAGAGATTGAGATATTATCTGTATCTTTATAAAAATAGGCAAGATCACAGGGTTGTGGGTGTAGCTCCGTAGGTAGAACATTTGCCTATCATGTACAAGGCCCTGGGTTTGATTCTTAGGACCACAAATTAGCAAAACAAGCTAATAACTTATTGTCTAAGTTTCCTTATATCTCACAGATATGACAATAGGCCAAGAAACAAGTGCATCATCCTAAGGAAAAAAATAAAACTTTATAGCCTGGAATTACCCTCCCAAATTGAACATTAAGGCAAATAGGAGGAATCCCTCCCTCTCTACTAATTTACGGAAAAGTAAGAATAGTTGCCTAAATGACTTTCACTACATTTATAAGTAAACTTGAGGGAAGTATATGGAGAGTAGGTATGTATTTGATAAATACAACAGAATGTTAAAAACTAGTAACACAACAAAATAATTAAGTATCTACTTACAAGTGTTCCTTCACTGGCTTCTTCCATAGTTACCCTGACATAGGGCCTTACTAAAGTCAACTTCAAATTCATCAGAAAAAGGAGCTGGCTACCATAAAGCCTTAAGAGGAGAATTAAGGAAAAGAAAGTTAAATTCAATGGTACACACTGAAATACTAAAAAATGACAGCTTTAAAGAACAATCGGTTCAGTCACAATGGCACATGTCTCCATTCCAATGACTCAGGACTCCTAAGACAGGAGGATCACAAGATCCAAGCCAGCCTAAGTAACTTAAAATAAAAAATAAAAAAGATACAAAGGGCTGGGGATGTAGCTTAGTGGTAAAGTACTTTGGGTTCAATCCCTAGTACTGAAAAATAATTCAGTTATTCAATATGCTGTAACAAAAACTCCTCCTAAACTTTATAACATGAAGAAGGGTCAGGGTATGCTATTTCAAAGTTACAAGTGAAAACTGGAACCTTTTACAAAGTAAGTAAATCATGGCATGAGAAATAATCACCTTGTTGGTGATTCAGGGTAAAACTGAGTGATCCAATTGGAAATCTAAACACAATCCCATTATCTGGATCTAAAATGATGGCTCCTGCTCCTCTGCAGAAAGACAGAACAGGCAACCCTGTACCATGTGACAAAACTGCCAAGGTTCCTGAATGTGTTTTCATACTACTTCAACCAGAAACCTGGGAAGGCAAACAGCTCCTGGGGGCGATATTTAGTATAATTATTCACTGTATGATGCTTTATACTTTAATTTTGTTTTAATGTTCATAACAGCCTGTAAGGTAAGTAATACTACAGTAGAATTCTCAATTTAAAGATGAGGGAAACAAAGTTCAGAAGTTTGTATGAATTGTATGCAGTTATTCAGAGGCAAAGCTGAATTAAGAATGCAAGTATCGCTGGGCATGGTGGCCACTGGCCTGTAACCCCAGTGGCTCAGGACGCTAAAGCAGGATGACTGGAGGTTTGAAGCCAGCCTCAGCAACTCAGCAAGGCTGTAAGCAGCCTACTGAGACCCTATCTCAAAATAAAAAGGGCTAGGGATGTGGCTCAGTGGATAAGCACCTCTGGGTTCAATCCCTAGTAACAAAAAAAAAAAGAAGAAGAATGCAAGTAAGTATGCTCGTTTCTCTGTACATTACTTTGTTTGAGAGTTCTTGCCAAACTTATTCCTAAGATTTTATTCCATTTCATGCTATAGTGAATGGAATTACTTATTTTATTTTTAGACTGTTTCTTGCTAATATACAGAAGTATAGTTGATTTGTACCTAATTGTGTAATTGTAATTGATTTGTCTATTTCTGTGTCCTGTGATGCTGCTAACCTCAATTATTTGTTTAGTTCCCCCGCTCCAAGTCTGGTCTATTTCCAAAGGTGAAAAAGTCAATTATTAGTTTTAGTATAGATTCCTTAAGATTTTCTATGAGATCATGTTGTCTGTAAATAAAGACAGTTTTACTTACTCCTTTCCAATCTGAATGTTTTCTTTCTTTCATTTTTTCTTTTTGCAGTTCTGGGGATCAAACACAGGGCCTCACACATGCTAGACAAATGCCATAGAGTCACATTTCCAGCCCTGTTTTCTTTCTTTTTATTAGCTTCCATTGCAGTTAGAATTAGTACAACACTGAGCAGAAGTGGAAAGGGCAAATATTCTTGCCTCATTCCAAGAATGAGAATGCAATGCAATATTTCAATATTAAGTATGATATCAGTTACAAGTGTTTTTATAGATGTTCTTTAGGATGAGGAACCTCCCTTCTTTGTGCAGTTTCCTGAAAGTTTTTATAATGAATGAGTGCTAGATTTTGTCAATTATCTTCTCTTCGCCCATTGTAGAAATCATAATTTGGATTTTCCTCTTTTTATTAATTATGGCATATTATATTATATTAATTGACTTCAGAATAGTAAACCAATCTTGCATTTCTTGCGCTAAATCCCTGTTAGTCATGCTGAAAAAACTTTCTATATGTTCCTGGACTCAATTTGCTAATATCATTAAGAATTTTTGCATCTAAGTTTGTGAAAAATTTTTAACTGTAGTTTTCTTAGGATGTTTTTCTCTGGCTTTGATATCTGATTTCATACAATGAGCTGAAAATTGTTCTGTTTTCTTTTATGTTTTGAAAGTATTTGTACAGGATTGGTATTATTTCTTCATTAAATGTTGGACAGAATTCACAAATGAAGCCATCTGGGCCTGGAATTCTCTTCAGAGGAAGATATATTTGGTTTTGCTTTTGCAGTTCTGGGGCCTGAATCTGGAGTCTCTAGCTCTACCACTGAACTATGCCCCTCAGCCCATGGTAGGCAATTTTTAATGACTAATTCAATGTTCTTACTTGATATAGGTCTAGTAAAATTTTCTATTTTATGTTGCCTCATTTTTGTAATTTGTCTCTTTATAGCTATTCATCGAAATTATCAAATATTTTAGCATGTAGTTGTTCATAATATTCCCTTAAAATCCTTTTAATTCTATAGGACTATAGTGATATATAGTTAGAATTTTAAATTCTAAACAGATCATATCATGATTGGACTAAATTCAAAGGCTGGATAGATTAGTGAAAATTTAAAATTTTAAATTTTAAAACCTCTAAAAAGAATTTAGTACACAAAAAATGATCAATATAACTTGTTTCTAAAATATATGCTTATTCACAAAATAATACATATTTTATGATTCCTTCTAAAAGACAATTAAAATAGGGAAAACTTGCTGGGCAGATCACACCTGTAATAGCAACTTGGAAGGATGAGGCAGGAAGATCAGAAGTTCAAAGCCAGCCTCAGCAGAACAAGAACAGAAAGGCACTTAGCAACTCAGTGAGACCATCTCTAAATAAAATAATTTAAAAGGGCTTGGGATGTGGCTCAGTGGTTCAGCACTCCTGGGTTCAATTCCCAGTACCAAAAGAAAAAAAAAAAAAAGAAAGAAAATGAAACTTTGGTGGTGAACAAACAAATCTGGCAGAAAAGGGTACTGACCAGCAGGAGGTGTAAAAAGTCTTTTGGGAGGCTATAGATTAGTGGTATGGGATGAGAAGGTTAGAAGAAAAGGTGCATGATGCCAATGGCTATGGAGGTTCTCTGTGGCATGATAATGATGTTCTAAAATGAATTATGATGATGTTTATAAAACTTCATGCATATAACTAATTATACACTTTAAGTGCATATGTGAATTATAATGGTATATGAATCTCAAGGCATATATTATATGTGAAAAAACATAAAAATTATGCTTATAAATGATAGTGCAGGTGGATAAAATATCAGCCCCACTGTGTCTCTGAAAGTTAATATCAATGGTGTATATGAACAGGTTGTTAAATATTCTGAAATTTTTGTGAGCTGATTATTAAACTACAGGTAGCTTGAAAACAGTCACAAAAATCAGTAAATGAGCCAGGCATGTTGGATCATGCCTGT
Source organism: Sciurus niger (assembly GCA_020740815.1). NCBI lineage: Eukaryota > Metazoa > Chordata > Mammalia > Rodentia > Sciuridae > Sciurus > Sciurus niger. Next base: position 56,121 of record JAHUXG010016794.1, read on the forward strand.
AATTCCAGCAGCTGAGGCAGGAGGATTGCCAGTTCAAAGCCAACCTCAGCAACTTAGTGAGGTCCTAAGCAACTCTGCAAGACCCTGTCTCAAAAAATAATAAGGGCTGGGTATGTAGCTCAGTGGTAAAGCATCCCTGAGTTCAATTCCCAGTACCAAAAAAAAAAAAAACAATAAAGAAAGACAGAAAGAAAGAAAGAACACATGTTGTCACTTAAGAAAGAGATAAGTTTACAAAAACTGGATATCTGAAATAAGGAAGGTAAGACTATGATACCATCATTAGAAAGAGAGTTCTTTTTTTTTTAAAAAAAGGAGCTGATTCCTGGATAACAAATTCATTTTGAGAGACAATACTTAATCATCAAAGAAATGTGAAAAAGACATTTATTAAGAGACTATTAAATAATTTCCTTAACATCTCAGTGCCCTTTAAATGAACTTGTTTTGTTATTACATTTTTAGGAAATAAAATATTATTTATAAAAAGCATCAATTAATATTTTGTAGACTAAATATTTAATTATATTATCTTTCCTTGGTATTTATACAAAAGCAGTATAATAAATTGCAAAGTGATCTTTGCAAATACCCTATATAAATGTCGTTACTCAAAGCATACTTACCAATTCAACTCAATTACCTTACTTATTTGGGGGGAGGGGAGCTGGGGATTGTGTCTGGAGATGCTTAACTACTTAGCTATGTCCCCCAGTACCTTTTTATTATATTTTATTTTGAGACAGGGTCTCACTAGTTGCTGAGGCTGGCCTTGAACTTGCAATTCTCCTTCCTCAGCCTCCCAAGTTGCTCAATTACATCACTTCTATGTAATGTTTTCCTTTCTATTTATGTTTCATTAAGTTAAATGTTAAAACAAGTCTCCTCTTGATTAATAACCAGTGTATTATAACCCCAAACTAATTTAGACCAAACCAAAATACAAGATCATGCATATCACAGAACAATGATAATCTGTTTACTCGAACATAAAATCCTTAAAAATTACCTCAGTGATTATACAGTACAGACTTATAATGCAAGGAGAATGTTAGAAAAAAAGAATATAAACTACTAAAAATTGTTAGATGATAATATATAGTCCATATTCCCATTTGAATGTCCTACTGCCACTTAAGAGTCAACACGTACGTAACTAAACTCACCACTTTGCACTCCCATTACCAGTTCCCCTATTTCTATTAATGTGAGTGAAGCCTCCCAATGCCCACAATTCACACTCAAACCTGTACACCATTGTGGACACTTTCTGCCCTCCCCTCACTCTTAGGTTCTAGTTGCCATGTTTTGCCATTTCTCCTTCAAAATATTCCTTGAATTGCCCCTCTTAATATGATCTTTCCTTTAAACTCATTCAGTTTTTTTCTCAGAATCAAGAATGTAAAATTAAACACAAAGGGCCTTCCAAATGGTTCAGGCATTATTAATTTATGATTGCCCCTCCCACTCATTTTATTTATGCAAAAAAGTTCACTTTTACAAGCATTCTTTTTTCTCTCATCCTTAATAAGATGAGATAAATTGATTCTCATCAGAAGATACCCATAAGATAAAGTCTGAGTCCTACTCCTCATCAATTCACCATTAAACATAGTCACTACCACAGTCACAACCACCAAACTGTAAATTCCCTAAGAACTGAGTACATATTGGGCAATCTGTTCTAAAAGCTCAATAAATGTTCGTGGGAAATTAAATAAAAAAGGGTTGGGATAAAGAAAGAAAAAAGTAGGACGAAGTTAGAAACCAGAAAGAGCGGGAAGGAGATGCAAGAAAGGAATACACAGAACAAGACCATAAAAGAGTTTATCGGGCCAGAATTCAAGGTAGGGAAAATACTAATGTGATGTACAACAGAAGCTGATCAAAGACAGATTAATTACCTTCGAGTTCCCTAATATCAAGTATGTTTACTGTGCTATCTACATATAGACTTAAATTGACCTATATTTGACCAGATGGAGAAAAAAATATTCTCCGCTACTCCAGTGACACATAACCATTCATTTTAAAAATTAAGGCATAAAATGGTTTTGAAAATGGTCCCCTTCCTCCTAACACCATTCGACCAAAACTGGCCAAAGAACCGCAGGTTAAAGAGCAACCGTGGAGCCTCCCCCAAACACGGGCTTTTCTTCGAATCCTGCACAGACGTTGTCGTGTTTATGAACAGTGAGTTACACTGCCACTCAACGTGTTTCCCCCTCCCTATGAATTAGGTGCTCCCCTTACATATCGAGTAAATGCAGGACTGTGGCTAACGCCCCAGGGGGACCTGGACAATTGGGCTGCTAATTCTTCTCCTCGAGTAACCACCAGAGGGAGCCTCCGAAACCCCTCTGAGTGCTGCGCGCGGCTGGGAGGCGCTCAGGGAACCGGGGCGGTGGGACTCCACGCCAGGAGCAAGGACCCTTGGAGGCTAGTCCCTGGGGTCGCCGCCCGCACTGCTGGCGGCCCGACCTCGGTGCTGCTACCCGCGCCTTTTCCTATGGAGGGCAACAAGTGTCCGCCCTAAGCCCGGTCCAGCCCTCACCCGTACAGGCCGTCCACGAACACGCGGGGGGTCCAGGTGGCAAGCGATGGTGGCGCGGGGCAGGTCCTGCAGGTCCACCTCCTCTTTCTCGCAGCAGATGAAGCTCCAGTCACCGCCGCACCGGAGAAGGGCGCGAAGGGTCGCAGCGTCAGCCCGGTCCGCCCCCGCACCTCGGCCGCTTCCGCCGCGGCTCTGAGCCGGCCGGTCACGCGTCCTCAATCCGCGCGCTCGCGCTCGCGGCCCTGCGCTCCCAGCAGGCTGCACCGGGCTCGCGAGCCCCAGCCTAGCGCTCTCCCCTCCTCGCCGCCGCCGTGGACCCCCGTTAACCACCTCGGGATTTCCCGGCTGTCCGCCGCCAGCGGTCACCAAGATTCCAGACGCTCGGACTCCGAACTCCCGCCCCGCACGCCTGCGCCCAGCGCGGAAGAGGCAGAAAGCCTGCGCGGCGCCCGCCCAGCCCTGAGGGTGGAGCTCCGGAGGATTCTGCCTCTACTACTTCTTTTGCCCATTTCCTAATTGGATATTTTTGCTTCTGTATACTGTTGAGTTTTGAGAGATCGTAATATATTCTTGATCAAATATATCGTTTGTAAATGTTTTCTCGAAGTCTGTAGCTGTCTTTTTATTTTCTCATGGGTGTTTTGCAGAGCAAATGTGTTAAATTTGGATTTGGTACAATTTACCAGTTTTTTTAATGGGATTATATTTTGATGTTAAGTCTAAGAATTATCTATTGCTAGGTCCCAGAGATTTTCTCCTACTTTTATTCTAAACCCTTTATAGTTTGATGTTTATATAGTTTAACTGTAATTATTTGGGGTTAATTTTTTATAGGTATGAAGTTTAGATCAAGGTTTATATTTTTTGCCTATGAAGGTCCCAATGCGCTAACACCATTTGTTGTAAAGGCGTCCTTCCTCAATTCAGGGACCCCCTTTGTCAAAAATCAAGTGGGTGCATTCATGTGTATCTGTTTCTGAGTTCTCTACTCTGTTCAATGGGTCTATGTATCTGTCCCCACTAGCCCCAAACTGTCTTGATTACTATAGCTACAGAGTAAGTTTTGGAATCAGTTTAAACAATCCTTGATATCTATTCTTCATTTTCAAAATTGTCTAGCCATTCTATTTCTTTTGTCTTTTCATTTAAATTTTAAAATGTTTGCCGATATGTACAAATATCTTTGCTAGGATTTGGATAGAAATTGCTTTAAAACTATAGATCAATTTTGGGAGAATTGACAGCTCTTCTGTGTTGAGGCTTTTAATCTGTGAATATGGTAACTCTTCATTTTCTTTGGTTAATTTATTTCACCAACATTTTCTAATTATCAGCATGCATATTATGTATGTGTTTTGCATTTGTTTTTTCTTGTTTTGCTACAGAGTGAACCCAGGGCTTTGAGCATGCTAGGCCAAGACTCTACTGCTGAGATTTACTCTCAGCCCCTGTGTACATGTTTGTTAAGTTCATAACTAATTATTTACATTTTTTGAGGTAATTATAGATGGCATCAACAAAATTTTTGTATGCTTATTTTTAGTATATAGAAATGCATTTTTTCCTGTGATCTTGTTCAACCCACCTATTAATTCCAGTGTTTTCATAGATCTATTCCATGTTCTATGAGGTAGTTATTTGCAAATAGGGACAGTTTCATTTATAGTTTTATAATCAGCATGCTTTTTCTTTCTTCTATTTTTAGTTTTCACTTTTTTTTAGCACCTAATTGCCTGAACTAAAACTTCCAACACAATGTTGACTACAAGTGTCAAGAGCGGCCACCCTTGTCTTGTTCCTGCTCTTAGGTGGAAAGCATCCAAATTTCCACAATGGAATACCATGATTGTGATATTAAAGCTGACGTTTATTATTTTTTGTAGGTGCTCTTTATCAAGTTGAAGTCGTTGTCGTTCTTTACTTCCTGAGTGTTTGTGTCTGGGTTTTTGTGTGGATGTTCTGCATCAGTGGAAGGGATCATAGGAGTTTTCATCTTTAGCCTTTTGATGAGGTAGATTCATTAATTGATTTTGAAATATCAAACCACTCTTACATGCTTTAAATAAATTCCTCTCCTTTATGGTCTCTAATTTTTTTGTGTTGGATTGAATTTGTTGATACTTTGTTGAAGTTTTTTTTGCTTTTTTTTCTGTTTTTAGTTTTCTGCAGTGCTGGAACCAGACCCAAGGCCTCACACAAGCCAGGAGTACTTTACTACTGAGCTATACCCCTAGAAAAATATTTGCTGAAGATTTTTGAGTTTAAGTGTTCTTTCTTTTTTCTCCACCCCACCCCTGTCTTTGTTTAGTTTGGGTTTCATGGTGATATCTCATGAATTGATTTGGAAAGAGTTCCCTCCAATTTTCTGAAAGAGATTGTGCAAATCTAATATACATTCTTCAAATATTTGGTGAAATTTTCTAGTGAAGACAAGTAGGCTGGAGATTTTGCTTTCAGGAGGCTTTTCATTACAAACTTCATTCAAGGTATCTATTTTATGTTGGTGGATTTCATTATCTTAGTGATTTCTCAGCTGCCATATTTTTGAACTAAATTATCAAATTTGTCAAAGTTGTTCATAGTATTCCCTTATTGTTCTTCAAATAGGTATAGGAGCTGTAATACTTCCTGTCTTGTTTCGGATATTAGTGATTTATTTGTTCTATTTTATCTTTATTTTACTATGACAAGAACTCTTGGCATGAGATCTTTCAACTCTGTTTCTTCCTCTCCCCTTCCGACTCCTGGCAATCTTTTCTTCTATGAGTTTGAATATTTTGTTGCATATCTGCACTCTTGATCTTTTCAGATGCCTCATATAGGGGAATTACATAGTATTTAAAGTTCTGTGCTGGGCTCACTTAGTGTAACGTCCTCAAATTTCATGCACCATGTCACATGCTCATGGATGCTCCTTTTTATCTTTTTCCATTTCTAGTACTGAGGATTGAACCCTTTAACCCAGGAGCACTGTGTGTGTGTGTGTGTGTGTGTGTGTGTGTGTGTGCATGCACATGTACATGTGCATCCATGCATGCTCACATGTGTACTCACATATACAATTTTTAAAAATCTTTTAATCTCTTCAGGCATGTTTAGGTTTTTCACATCTTAGCTCTTTTGAATATTGCTTCAATTATCATGTAAGTGCAAATATCTCTTCGAGATCCTTATTTTAATTCTTTTGAGTATATATATAGAAGTAGATTGTTAGATCATATGGTTATTCTATTTTTAAATTTTTGAGGAAAACATGTATATTGTCTTTTTATTTTTGTAAAAATAAAAAGATTTATCAATTTTGTTTTTTTCCATAGAAATTTTTAGCTATATTTTTTCTCTATTTTCAATTTTATAGATTTCTGCTTTTGTTTTATGATGTCCTTCCTACTGCTCACTTTGGGTTGTTTTGACATTCTTCTCTAGGTAGAAGCAGATTATTGAGGTCTTCTTTCTTAATGTATTCATTTAGGACTATACATTTTCCTTTTGGCACAGCTTTAGTTGCATCCCACTAATTTTGGTATGCGGTATTAATCATTTTAGTTCAAGTCTGTGTTTTTTTTCATTTCCTTTGTGACTTTTTTAATCCATTCATTGTTTAGAAATGTCTTAATTTCTAAATGTTTATAGGGTTCCCTCTTGTCTTTATTTCCAGTTTAATTTCATTATGATTAGAAAACATATTCTTCATGATTTTGAATTGTTTTACATTTGTTGAAGTTTGTTGTTTTCTGTCTGAGGTTATGGTTTACCTCAGTAATGTTCCATGACAGATGATAAGAGCCTGTGTTCTGCTGTTGTTGGGAAGAGCATTCTATAAATGTTAATTATATCCTCTTGGTTGATAGTATTGTTTAATTCTTTTATCTTTGCTAACTTTTTTCCCTCTCTTTTTTTAAATAATTCATTTGTTTGATTCATTGTAAACAAATGGGGTACAACTTGTTTCTCTTGTACATGAAGTAGAGTCATACCATTTGTGATATCATACATGTACATAGGGTGATGGTATTTGTCTTATTCTGCTATTTTCCTTCCCCCTGCCCCCCACCCATCTTTTTCCTCTATACAATTCATCCTTCCTCCATTTTTGCCTCCCTTCCAATCCTGATTATGTATCATCATCAGCTTATCAGAGAGATCATTTTTCCTTTTTTTTGGGATTGGCTTAAATCACTTAGAATGATATTCTCCAACTTTATCCATATGCCTACAAATGCCTAGTTTTATTCTTCTTTATGCTGAATAATATTCTATTGTGTATATATACCACAGTTTCTTTATCCACTCATCAATTGAAGGGCATATAGGTTGGTTCCACAATCTAGTTGTTGTGAATTGAGCACCTGTGAACATTGTAGTGGCTGCATCACTATAGTATGCTGATTTTAAGTCCTTTGGGTATAGGTCAAGGAGTGGGATAGCTGGGTCAAATGGTGGTTTCATTCCAAGTTTTCTAAGGAATCTCCACACTGCTTTCCAGAGTGGCTGTACTAATTTGCAACCCCACCAGCAATGTATGAGTGTACCTTTTCCCCCACATCCTTACCAACCCCTACTGCTATCCCACTCCCTGGCCTATACCCAAAGGACTTAAAATCACCATACTACAGTGATGCAACCACATCAATGTTCATAGCAGCTCAATTCATAAAAGCTAGATTGTGAAACCAACCTAGATGCCCTTCAATTGAAAAATAAATTATTTTTTCTAGAAGGAAATGAAGATAAAGATATTTGTAAAGATCCAGGTCACCTGCATCCACATCCTATCAAAAATGCTTCCAAGAATGAGCAGGTTTGGTGACTCACTCTGTGGGACCATTCAGCAGTTTCAAGACAAGAATGACAGAGCCTGGGAGGCCAACTCCAGGGAGACTGCAGGTGTAGGTATAGAGCTGGAGTCCAAGGCTGAGTGTCCTTTGTTCTGGCAGGTAGAGGTCAGCTTTTATTTATTTTGATAACCTAGGGAAATGAATGTAACATAAAAGGAACTCTTTTGAAGTGACAATTCAGTAGTGCTGAACACACTCCAGGGTTGTGCAAACCCTATTGACCCTGGAGTGTCTATTGCATCACCCAAGAGGGAGACCTGCCCGTGCAAATAATTTCTCTGATTTCTCTACCCTCTAGTCCCTTGGAATCAGGAATCTGCTGTGTCTCTGTGGATTGCCTGTGGAGGCGATTTCATGGAATTGCACAACCTGTAGTATCGTGTGTCCAGGTTTTTCACTGGGTGTAATGTCTTTGGTGTTCACCCATACTGTAGTATGCATGGCTAATCAAGCACTTAGGTTCAGGTACTTGTTGGAGAATCCATTTTCAATTCTTTTGGGTATGTGCCTTGCAGTGAAATTGCTGGCTGATCGGTGGTTGCCCATTTATTTAACTTTTGGAGGTCCAACTTATTTTCCTTGGTGACTGCCCCACTGTCCTTCCTGCCTACCATGTACCAAGCTTCCAGTTTTTCCATGTCCTCACCAAACCTGAGTGTTCTTTGTTTTCCTGGCTATGCCCATCTTGGGGGATGTGAAGTAGTGCATTTCTGCCCCTGGACTAAAGGATGCTGAGTATCTTCTCCTGTGCCGATTGACCAATGTCTACCTTCTTGGGAGAAGGTCAATCATTACCCATTGTTAATGGGTTTGTACATCTTTGGACTGTTTCTGATTCCAGGCTGCTCTAGTTGTTTGTCTGTGAGTTTTGTGGTGAAGAAGCCACATGCCAAAAACTATCCAGATAATTTTTGGACAAAACAGTCAGGAGATGAAAGGGGGATGCTCAAGTGAGTCTAGGGAATGTCTTTCCTTCTTTTTCTTTAGGTGCTAGGGAGTGAACCCAAAGGTGCTTTGCCATTGAGCCTATCCCCAGGCCACCCCCACCACCCCCCATTTTTTTAATTTTGAGGTTTGGTCTCACTAAGTTTCAGAGGGCCTCACTTAGTTGCAGAGGCTGGCTTTGAACTTGCAATCCTCCTACCTCAGTCTCCTGCATCACTGGGATTATAAGCTACACCACTGTGCCCCACATGTTTATGGAATTTTTAACAAAGAAGCTGGGCTACAGTCACAAGGAAGTTTAGAAGACTTCCCTCTCTCAGCACACTGGAAAGACATGTGCCACACTCATTTGAGAAATCTCTTATTCTAGGATGCAAGCAGTCTCTGTGATGAGCACATTCCCCACCATCAGCCCTTTTAATCACTTACAACACTATCTCTCATATGGAAACAATGTGTGTTGGTTTTCTTGTTCTGTAATTACCCCTTTGATAGATAATGACACTCATGTCCTGGAGGGTCAGGGTCATTCAGCTGGTCCCATGGAGGAAGCTGGAAGTTGGCTGCCTGTTTCCATTACATCCTTGCTAAAGGTGCTGCGAACTGGAACATTTACCATTCACAGAGTGTGAGAACCTCCTCATTGAGAAAAAGGACAGGAAAGCAGAATCATGTTGTCAGGAGCACTGACTTTGAGGGACCTGGCTCTAGATCACACTGAGTGTCCTTGGATTCTCCAAGAAGTTCAGTGTCTTCTCCACAGTAGGGTTAATCAGAGAACCTGCCTCATCCACTGGTCATGAGGTGGATTAAACAAATACACGTGAAGCCCAGTGGGTTGGTGGTAAAAATTCTGGAGAACTTGAGCTATTAGTGATGTGTGCATGCGTGTGGTATTTCTCTTCACAGGAAAAGAACAACATTATTCCTTTCTGAGTACTAACAGGGAAATTGCTATGGAGTGGTTGAAGACAGAGCCAGCTTCCCCTCCCCACCACCACCATGGAAAATTAGCTATTTTGCTTAAAAGCACACAGACCCTCAAGGAAAGTAAGATGTAAATCATGGACAGAGAGCATAGACTGGGAAAATGACATCTTTTTATTGACACAACTAGAGGGAAATATATGGACTGTATAATGCCATCAGAAATAGGGTTATTGGTAATATCAAAGTAACTATGCCAACCACAGTGCCTGCCTCTCTCATCCCCTCCTCTTGGGATGCTCCGTAACCAAGCACAAAAATCACAGGAAAATGTGAATCATATTTTCATTCATTAGGTGTTCATAATGATACATTAGCTATATTATTCCACAGGCATCAGTATAAGGTTCTCTGATTTTCCCCAAGAAGGTTGATTATTTTTTTGGTCTAAGGGGCAGAGCTTTTTCATTTAAAAGCATTTTGTAGAAAGAATGAGGCACTAGTGTTTATATCTTGACAAACCACCCAATAGTTTTCACATGGCCATCCCTCTCCATTATTCCAATGGATATGGGAACCCACTGTGCCCACCAAGGAAGCAGCTTGGGAGGAAGTTGTAACTTAGTGGGGCAGAGAGTTTTGACTTGGTCATTGTGCAGTTTGCCCTTTCATTCTCTCTGCATTTCAATAAGTGCATGCATGTGCGTGTGCACACACACACACACATACACTTACATGATCATGCATGCACATTTTTCAGACATCTGTTCAAAATCTCAGGGACAGAGATAAAGTCTGTGAACATCAAAATATCTGGTCAACCCAACACACACACACACACACACACACACACACACACACTCACTCATACACCATATCTTACCACAATCACCAAATGATAGAGTACAGGATATCTGGGTTCCTGAGAGACAGCATGTTGACCAGGCAATCATTTCTAAGTAAGATATACGGATTGCACTCCAAAACTCTGGAATAGAAACATATGATTTTTGTCTCTCTTTTTCAAAAGTTAATATACATACACCCCCGCCACAGAATCTTTTTTGTATTTTGTTCTAAAGTAGAGCAGATTATAATTTTTTCCCCTAATTTCAAGATTTTCCTTATCCTGGAACAGGAGCCTAACAAATTAACATGGCCTTTGAGGGGAATTGGTTTTTATGAACATTTCAGTTCAATTGTTTAAGACCAGAAGTGAAAATATTGTTTTTATGGACAGATGAAGGGGTATGTGGTGGGAATTATGTGTGTGTTTGAATTAAATTAACTTTTAAAACCAGAATATTTCAGTTGAAACAAAAAGATAAGATTTTTTCTCTCCTTTTTCTTTTAGTATCTCACCTCCTCATTATGAAAGGCATCAGGGCTGACTGTATAAAATGTAAAAACTTAGCAAAGCATAAATAAAAATATATCATCCATCATCTAAAGGTGCAGAGATAGCTGTTGTTAAATGTTGTGATTTATTTCATTCAGGTCGAGATAATGCTGTAGATACAATTTTGAATCATTTTTCGTACCTGTCATTTCATGTACATTTTCTCATATTATCAAATATTCATGACTCATAATTCAAAATGATTGTGATACATTTAATTATACCATGATTATACCTAATCATTTTTAGCTGATGGGTGTTTTGCTTTGAAAAATCTTTATTGTAAGCATCACTGTGAGGAACAACTTTGTGCATGAATCACTGTGGTGTTCAAAGATTAAAGAAGTTCAGAGTGACTGAAGCATAAACAATAAGGCACAGGGACAGAGGTTAGGCAAAGAAACAGATGTGTGCCCTACTATGAATTCTGTACTGTATTAAAATAATACCATTCGTGATGTTTACGATGAAGATGTTGATGAGCTAATATGCATTGAACCTTTACACTCCACTAGATGTCTTTCCTAAGAGTTCTTATTTGTTAATATGATTAATATTTGCAACAACCTTGCTCTGTAGGTACAGCTCAGAAACCAGAAGCAGGGAGAGGTGGACCAGCTAGCCACAGTCACAAAGCTGGTAGGAAGCCGGGCTCCAGAGTGGACATCATTCACTGCTGTATCCCATGCATTACTTTAGGGCAATTTAAGCCATCCAAAAGTTTTGACTGGAGAGGCATGACACATGGATTTACATATTTAAAAGACTCGCTGTCTGCCATGAGAAGGGGCAGAGCCTGCATGGATAGCAGCAGTAAGAACGAAGAGGAGGACAGAGGCAGTGACCACTGGTGGCATTGAGGACAGAGGGAAGAGAATAAAGCTAAATAGTGCTTGGAAGGTTGGCTGGATGGGAAATGGATCTGGAGATAAAGGGAAAAGAAGACTTGAAGGCTGCCTTATAGGCTTGGGCAGCTGGGGGGAGGATGGAGTCATGGGCTAAGTTGAAGGGACAGTTGGATGACCTTCCCATGGTCACTCAGCTACTAGGAGGAGGTGGGATTTTGAGCACAAAAGCCAGGAGTCTGTGGGTTTGGAGTCAGTCTGGAAGACTGTTCAGGCACAGCCAGGGGTGACCCATGTTGGTGACTCCCTTGAAGACACATGGCAGCTCTCAGGGGAGGAGCTGGGGGCATGCAGGAGGTGGGAGATTAGGAGGTGACCTGTCCCACATTGCCTGACTCAGGAAACTTCTCAGCAGAGTCACTGACCACTCAGAGGCTCCAGAGAGTGCCTGGCAGAGTGTTGGGGGTCTGTTCATCTTGAGGAAACTTTCCATGTGAATCCAGTGTATTCAACTTTCTTTCAGGGTGTACTTCAGGAAAAGGAGGTGATAAAGGGGTAGAAGATTCGTGTTGGAGTGTGGCCGTTCTAGGTTTGAATGTAAGTGTTTCCATTTGTGACTGGTGACCAGGGCTCCTATGGTGATCTAGAATGAAGTTATATCTAAAGCCCCCAAATGTCCCCCAAGTACAGGGACTGAGATGCACACAATACGTCAATGTGAGCTTCCTTTCTTTTCCCCACTACACCTGCTTGGCCTTCTCTGTTGAGGACCTGCACTCTGTTTTCACCGTCTCCAGGTTGGTATTTTGTGGTTCCTAACTGGAGGGCTGGGCTCTGGCATCTGGCGTTCACCTCACATCTCATATGTAGGTCCTTCTGATACACAAAGTGTCCCCCTACATATTCCCATTCAATACTCCTCCATACAGCTGTCGGTTAAGTGCTAAGAACATTTAACCCATGAAGAAATTGGGTCTCAGAGAAGCAAGATGATCAGTCCACCTTTGAGAAAATGTGCAGTGAGGACTTGGACCCTCAGCCCTCAAACCCGGATCTCCTGTTCTGTGTGGAATCCACTCTTCTGCCATCCCAGGAGGGAGGGAAGCCCTGACCCCCACGTGGCACACTGGCCCTGGTTTAAAACTAAAATGCTGCCTTTTCCATTATGACAGCCCTCTCTGTCCTGGGAGTGGATTGTCCCAGCCAGGGTTTCAGCCTTGTTCTTTCTCACACACTGGTAATGTCCCTTGGAGCTCAGAGATGCCAGCTGTGATTCAAGCAAGGAGTGGGACTTCTAAATTCAGCCCCAACCCTCCGTGAGTACTTCAGCACTGGAAGCAGCAGAAGTTGTACCCTGAGCTATTTGACCAAGCCACTAGCATCTGGCACACAGTGGCTCACACAGAAAACAGAAACCATAAACCAAATCCCTCAAAATCAAAGCCTGTCAATGTATCCACAAAGTACAAATTAAATGACTTATTATCAGTGTAAGGTGTGTGATTGATACAACCTAAGTTAGGCCTTTGAAGGTAGGCAGCTCCGGGGCTGATCTTGAACCTTACTGGTCACCAGCTCTGTGGTTTTAGGCAAATGTCTCTCCTCTGAAGCTCAGTTTACCAATACCCTAGACTGGTGAGCTGTGATTTTTGGTGGTTTTGTTCTCTGCTGCAACCCCAGTGCCAAGAATAGTGCCCAACACACAGTGATCTCTAAAAACATTTCTGAATGCCTTGGTGAGTGGATCCATTTAGCAAAGCTAGTACTACCTCTGACGTGGGGCACCCTAAGCTTGAGAGGAGACGAGGCATAGGGAGAGCTGGGTTCTGTGCTTGACCCACTTCCAGCATGAGATGAGGGTCAGCTGCTATTTTTGTGACACCTCCTAGGAGGTGATCCACCTTGGCAGTGTTCTATCAGGGGTGTTGGTGGTCCACTTTCCCAGGATAAGGTGCCTGGATGACAGTAGCTTAGGGCAAGGGAGAAATCTGCCTGTTCATACAGTGCAGTGCTTGAGGAAGCAGTGATGGCCCTGTTCTGTCATCCCTAGCTCCCTTGGTGGCCACTATGCTCCTAGTCCTAGTGAGTGTAGGAAGCATTTTTGAGCACCCAAGGGAAGAGATAAGCCTTGAGACTCAGCTGGAGGCACTGTGCAGGGGTAAGGCTGTGGCAGGGAGTGAAACTGGAGTTTGCAGTCACTCAAGAGCTCATTGCCCTCTGCAGGAGCATTCTGGGGGCTGGTCTTGGTGTGCAGCCATTCGCCAGGTCCCCATGAGCTCTGAGGAGACACAGTCCTGTCTCCTGAAAACCATCAGTTTCTGTGCAGGGGAGAGCAGTGAGGGAGGCTGGGTTGTGTGCCAGGACAGAGCCCAGTGGTGAACAGACCAAGCCCCCACCCCCAGGTCCTGCCATGCCACTGGCCCAACACAACACCACACACAAAGACAGCCTCACAGCCCACCTTGATGGCTCCCCTGAGCCAACACAGCACTGCATCCTGACATGCCTTAGGAGATAATCCCTAAATCAGATGGTGGCTTACACACTGCATGCCTCAACACAATACCTCTTGGAAATGTGACATCCCTGATAAATTACCCTTCAACCCAACACAGCTCCTTCACATCTCTGTGACCCAGCAAAACCCAGACCAGTCCAGGGCCGAGGTGGTGATGCATATCTGGCCTAAAAATATGGAAAGAAAATGCCAGATAGGGCTATTGCTTTGGAAAACCAAATCTTGCTCCTAACCAAACTCTTTGGTCCCTTATGGTTAGGCTTTTCCCAGCTTGGGGATTGAGAAAACAATCATCCAGCCCTTGACCTGCCAACAGGCACTATTTCCTTTGTCTTGATCATCAACGCTGCTTTCTTCTGTTTCCTCAGTTTGGCTGACCATGATCAGGGTTGTAGGTTCCAACTGGGGACTTGGAGAGGGTTCCAAGGAAGAGCCAGGGGAGGATGCCAGGACTGGAGTGCTGAAGATGGGGTTCTTGGCATCGATGGAACTGGGCCATCCACTGGCATCTTGAAGGGCTGCTGGTCTATCCAAGATAAACCTCAAACTCAATGCTTGATGTGGCAGACAGGAGAAGCTAGGAGACAGCTCTCTCCCTCTGCACCAGAAGTGGATGCAGGGATCCTATTATTGATCTTTTTCCATTTTAAACAAGCGGGTTGACTTTTAAGATCTTCAAAATCCCATTGAAGTCTTTTACCCCTTCCTAGATGGGAGGCATTTGATGGAGGGGCTGGGAACAGAGGGCAGGGGCCTTCAATTCCCGTCTCCCCTGCTGGTAATGGTGTTGGATGTAAACACTCCTCTGATGAAACCCAGGTTGTGATTACAGGATGGCTAGGGAAAGAGGAAGTGTTCAAAAACCACAGGTAAGGACATGGCTCTTTGAAGGAGCTTGGCATTTATTCCCCCCCACACACCCTGCCTCCGCCACCCTGGCCCTACCACTTTTCTCTGCTGCCTTTCTTTTCCAGGTTCCAGTACTGTGAACACAGGGACAGAAATGAGATGTGGGCAAATTTGTTAGACATTTTACGTCAAAGTGGGGTTGGCCGCTGTCTCACTCTGTGGCACATGTGAGACAGAGCTCATAACTTTGTAATGGGTCTTTTGTTTCTGTCTGTGAAGAGTTGGGAGGCAGAGGGCAGGGAATCCAGGTGGGGAACTGAATGCAGGATGTGGGAGGGAAGCCACACCAGGCTGCCCCTGTGGAACCAACCCAAGCTCCCACCTCGGGGCCCCAGGGGACCAGGCCTGGCCTCTGCCCCATAGCCTTGGGAAGGGCAGACAGTAAGTGACCTCCTCTGTCAGTATGATCTGGGCAGTGCTGCAAGTGGGTGAAAAAGTGCCTCTTCTTGACAGTTTCACGCTGAAAACTTCTACACAGCCCCCCGGGTTTGTTCCATCCATGAAATTCCCAGTGATGTCAATGAGGTTCCATATGTGAAACATGTGCCATCCGCAGACCACAGAGTGTTACCAGAGTGCAGAGCCTGGTCTCTGAGGATTTCATGTCTACATGTTTTGCTGTCTAGAAATTTCTGCCAGGGATTGAGTTCCTGTTCTTAATTTTGGTCAGATGGCAGGAGTCGGGGCCTGGAAACCCACAACTGGAAGCTCTATAGAGCAGTTGGCTAATGAACTCAGTTCATGTGCATTAGGGGCATGCGACCTGGAGAGTGGGACAGGATGTCAGGGATGAGGGTGAGCAGACCAGCCTGGTCTCCTCAGGGAGTGCAGACTCTGGTGTGTTGTGTATTAAATCCCTGATTTCTCAAGGAATGATTTAATGGCAGCAATTCGGGAGCTACAGAAGAGAAGGATGCACCTAGAAAATTGGGTGCCATGGAGTCCTCAGGAGCGGCAGAGGGCAGAGGGGTCTGTTCTTTATGTTTAGCAGGATGCCTGTTGAATCTAGGGACTGAAACCTGGGGCCCAAGGACACTTGATTTTTAGGAGTTCCATGAACTCAAATGGGTCTGCTATCCCCAAAGCCATCCAGAGGAGATGTTTCCTTTCTCGTCCTGGAATTTTTTGAGAATGAGAATACAACACCCTTCCATCAAAGCCTGTTTTTGTGTTAAAACTGTCCTGGTAGAGTGCCTGGCACTTCCTCAGTGATAACAATGAATGGTCTGGAGGGGAAACATGTTTGATGCCCACTTTAGACCAGGCGCTGGGTAGGAATACATGTTCTCAATAAGGATTTGACTTCATTTTCATTGAAGAGGTTAATGTGAAAACTGCAGCTCAGAGAGGTTAAGTCAGCTCCCTAAGATGGCACAGCTATTGAGTGATGAAATTCTGATTCAAACCCAGAACATTGAACTCTTCATCTCTTACTTCTCCCAACAGTATCTTTGCCTTTCAGGCCTTTTAGGTCTATCGGTAGCTGCCCTCTTCTTTTTTATTTTCTAATTTTTTAATATTAATTTTTTTTTTTACATTTTGATAGATCATACCTAAATGGAGTGTAAACTTTCATTTCTCTGATTATACATATTGCAGAATCACATCCATCATGCAGTCATACATGTACATGAGGTAATTATGTCTGTTTCACTCTAGTATCCTTCCTACCCCCATGCTTCTTTCCCTCCCTGCACTCCCCTCTACCTAATCTAAAGTAACTCTATTCTTCCCTCTCTCCCTCACACCCTTATTGTGAATTAGCTTCTGCATATTAGAGAAAACTTTTGGCCTTTGGTTCTTTTGGTTTGGCTTATTTCACTTAGCATGATATTCTCTAACTCCCTCCATTATCAGCAAATGCCAGAATTTCATTATTCTTTATGGCTGAATTATATTCCATTGTGTATATATACCATACTTTCTTTATCCATTCATGTGTTGAAAGGCATCTAGGTTGGTTCCATAGCTTAGCTACTGTGAATTGAGTTGCTATAAACATTGATGTTGTGTCAAGCTTCAGTTATTTGTTTGGCCAATAGAATGTGGTAGAAGTGCTACTCAAGAAGTCCAGGCCTAGGTCACAGGAACCTCTCAGCTCCCTCCTGGACCTCTTGAAATACTTGTTCTTGGGACCAGCAGCCATGCTGCCAACAAGTACAAGAAACTTTATGAGGCAGTCCACATGGAGAAAGGGAAGACACTGGGCATCCAGGTTGAGCAAATCATGTCCTGTGCATGTGTGACTATGGCATAATGCATCCTGCTATTATGCATAATTTTAATGCACCAATAAAAAATAGAAGTCCAGGTGCATAAAAACTAGGTCCTGGCTGATGCAAAGACTTGCCGTGTGAATGGGCCACATCGTGGGTGACATTTGGGCCTTCCCTCATCTCTGCACAGAAGAGAGATGAGCCATTTCTGTGGATCCCTGACAAATCACACATCTGTGAGTGAACATGAATGACTGCGAACTGTCATTATCTGAAACCAGTTCTTCATGGGTAGTTTGTTATGCAGTAGCAGATAACCAGGGTTCTCTCCTCCTGCAAGCATGCTCATCCATCTCACAGATGCAGGATGGGGCAGATAAGCTGTGGAAAGCCAGCCAAGGCTAGGAAGAGGAGCCTTCAAAACCTCTTTCCTGGATATTACTTTCAGCATGGCTTTACCTTTAGGAGCTTCTTAGGGAATTGCGGTGGGAGATGATCTGGCAGAGACCCAGCTTCCCTTCCTTCCTCTGCTTTAGCTCCTTTATGTCCTGGGATCCTAATAATACCTAATGGTGAGCATTTGCAAAGTGCTTCTAGGAGATTCATCATGTTAAAGCTTCCCCATAGATGAGCTCATTTCTTTCTCATGACAACCCTCCATATCATACATTATTATCCATATTTCATAGGTGAGAAAATTAAGAAATTGAGGAACAGAGGGGTTTTTGATTTATTTTTAATTTTAATTACTTACTATTTTTAAACAGTGAGGCTAAACCCAGCAGCACTTTACAACTGAGTTATATCTCTAGCATTTAAAACATTTTTGTTTTTAAATTTTGAAACAAGGTCTTGCTAAGTTTCTGAAACTGTGATCCACCTGTCTCAGCTTTCTTAGTAGTTGAGATTCACTGGTGTGAACCACACACCCAGTCACAGAGAGTTTAAATAACCTTCCCAGAACCACATAGATAATAGAAGCAAAATCAAATCCAGGTAATCTGGCCTCAGCATTGATTCTCTAAAATTAATTCTCTGTGCTGTTTTTTTTTACCTAAGTTTAAATTTGAACAAAAATATTTTCTGTTAAAAGAAATGCCCAAAATGATTGTTCTTGATTGCTAGGGTGTACTTTTATGGCCTAGGACAGTGCTAGACTCAGGATTTAGACATGGATTGATAATAGTGACAGACACTGTGCTCCATACTGTGCTAAATGCACGATCTCTTTAGGGTTTTCACAACACTCATGTAAGGTCAGCATGATGATGATCCCCACTTTGCAGAGGAGAAGCTCAAGGCATAGAGAAATCTAGGCATGCGGTAGGGGTCACATGGCATCTGACCAGAGAGTCAGAGTGCTTAATGGCACTAAATTGCCATTCTCTGGTTTTGTTCACAGTCTAGTTGGGGGACAAGAATAAATTATAGTTGCAACACAATGGTGCAAATATTCTAAACTAGGAATATTAGGAGGTGAGGAAAGTATCCAAATTCACCCAGGGAATTAGGGAAACTGCCTTTGAGAGAAGAAATGGGACAGCCCAGGAACCACTTAAACACCCCCCCCTTTGGCAATTGTATAAATAAAAGTGGTCATCCTGGCAGAGGATGGGTAGGCAGACACACAGCAGGCCTCAAGGGGTGACCACCAAGCAGAGGATGCATTGGACACCAGCAGATGGTCTGCTTGGTGTGGGAATCACTGGTCAGGGAAGCTCAGGAGATGGGAAGGGCAGATTTCCACTGCACCAAGGCATCTGAGCTCCTCTCAGACAGCATCCATCCTTTGACATGAACTCAGAATGGAGGGGCGTTAATATAGGCCTGTCACTTATCTGGCCATTTTGACTCTAGCTCCTTTCTACTGTTTAGAAGCAGACTTTGCAGAAGGCAATGGTCTCTGCAATTTATATAGGCCTGTCTGACTCCCCAAGAACACATCTTTTATTTCCTGTAAGTGCCTGTCTCCCTCTTCCTCAAACATGCTCAGGGTTAAAAACTCTGCTTCCTTTGGGAGTTGCTCACTCCACACAGTAATGAATCACTCTGTAAAGGCTCCCTCTGGGCCCCTTTCCCCTGACCCCTTGCAGCTGACCTGTGAAAGGGCCACAATGATGGATCTCCTGGGAAACTGGTGGCCCTGGGAATGCCTCCTTTCCCTTCTCCCTTTCCTTAGTCTGAAGCCAGTGGCATTTAGTTTCCATCTTCCCACCTCTTTCTACACATCCAACCATGAAGACTGAGATTTATCTGCTTATAATACAGTTATAAAATTGACCTCCTGTTTAGGTCTTGTGACATTAAAATGGATCGGGGTGATGAATCGATTTACAGGTACAACTTCATTTAACTTCAATTCACGTTTATCACATCCAGTCAGGTTCAGGAAATGGATATGCCAAAAGGCCTCACACATACAGCAAGCTACAAATACAAACTATCAATAATCATTGTATCCATAGTAACAAAAATTAGTGATAACAATGGCAGTCGACCATGAAAAAGAATGGTTAGCCTCATTGCCTTGGTTTGAATTTCACCTTCTTTCTTTAACAGCTGTGACCTTGGCAAGATGGGTAACCTCTCTGTTCCTCAGTTTCCTTATTTGTAAAAAGGTGATAGTGTTTTTACAAAAGCAAAATGGTTGTCACAAAAGCTAAAGCAGTAAACACAGAAATAGTGGCACATGGTAAACACTATATGCAGGAATTTGTTGTTATTCTTTAGGAACTTGTTTCTACATTTAAATGTGAAGATCTTGACTTCCTTTTTTAATAAAACTCCTCTCTGGTTTCAGAAGGTGGTGTTCTATAATTTACTCTTAATAATAAAAACTAGCACTGGCAACAATTTGTAGTAAGTAGAACCCTCCCTTTTCAGAAAAGACTGTTAGATGTACAAAAGGAAGTTTTTATGCAGGTCATGAGTTTGGATGGCTTTGGTCATCAGAGTCCTGAGCTTTTTTTCTTTTTTCTTTTTCTTTGTGTTGTACCATGTAACTATCAACTAGTATTCCCCTAATGGATGGAAAAAAACTCTAAAAAAAATAGGGAGGGCAGAATGTATGAAAGAGATTAAGGCCTGGTATCAAAACTATTTTTATAGGCAATTTGCTCTGATCTCTGAAGTTCAATGGGAAAGGTGTATTGCTCTCAGCTTGGCTGTCACACCTCTTCAATCCTGTGACCCAGTAGTGATGACCTAGCTCCTCTGGGCATAGAGGAATGAAGCAGAATGTAGGCAAGCTGGGAAAGGGTCCCTAAGTGCAATTTCATCTACAGGATTCATTTGGATTTGCAGAAAGTATTTATGTTTTTTCCCCTCTAAATTAGAAATATGGTGTGATCGTACTGAAAATATTTTGCAAAAAGGAAAAAAAAAGAAAAGAAACCGTCACCTCTCATTTGAGCACCGAGAGGAAAAACCATTTTTAATCATACATGGCACTGGTTGGTCCTCACCGTGATCACAAAGCTGCAGGCATGATTCACTCCTGAGTATCTTTGGGTTATTTTTCAAAAATATTTTTTAACTTGTCAATGGATCTTTTATTTTATTTGTTCATTTATATGCAGTGCTGAGGCTCGAATCCAGGGCCTCACACATGCCAGGCAAGTGCTCTACCACTGAGTCACAATGCCAGTAATCTTTGGGTTCTTAAGTAGGCATTTTATCCTCTTTTCCTTTCCACTTTCCCCGGGTGAAACAGCATATGATCATAAAACCCCTCTGCCCACTCAGAGACTATTGTGTCCAAGATTGGAAGTGGACTGACTCACGGGCTTCCAGGCTCTTCCAGTGAGGCACAGTCCACCTCCCAGTTTGAGTAGAGGGGCACATCCTCTTCCCTGAGGTCACCATGGGAACCTGGTAGCTGCCACAGCATGCACACTCTAGAATCATCTGGGCTCCCCTTCATCCCCTGCACAATCCTGGGACCAGTTGAGCTGGTCCTGTTTGGGCTTTTTTTTTTTTTTTTTGTACCAGGAATTGAACTTGGACACTTGACCACTAAGCCACCTCCCCAGTCCTATTCTTTATTTTATGTAGAGACAGGGTCTCACTGAGTTGTTTAGTGCCTTATTTTGCTGAGGCTGACTTTGAACTTGAGATCCCCCTTCCTCCGCCTCCTGTTAGGGCTTTCCCACTGCCTGGAATGCTCTTCCAAACTGGAACTTCAGTCCCCCCTTTTCTCTCCCAAGGACACCTCTCAGTGACCCTCCTTGGCCACCTGACCCACCCCCATACCTCACTCTCTGCCCTGTCACCTGAGATATCCTCCTTGGCACCTGTGGCTCTGACCTGGCCCTGTGGCCCCACACCTGTTTTCTCCTGTGCACCTGCCCCAGGTTCAGCTCATGGCTCAGGGAGGTTTTCCATCATGTGTTCAGTGGGTGGGTGGGACTGTGGCTCCCAGGCCTGCTGCTCCATGGATACCCACTGAGGGTATACTTTGGTCTTCACTCTGGGACAATAAGCTCACCACCCCCCAGTCCCAGGTGTTATTTGCATTTACGTGGCATGTACAGGGAGGAGCAGGTGGTGGCCAAGGCTTGGCACAGTGTCTCACACTGAGGATGGATACTTGGTTTCTGTCCCTCACACTCCAGCTCTGTCACTGGCAGGCCCAGCAGGTCCCAAGGTGTGGTTTCCCCTCAGCGAGGCCCTCCATCCCTGATTTGGCTTTCCTGCCTTGCCCTGGGGACTCGTGGGCCCCAGAGAGTGTGAGTGCATTGTGGTTTTCTGTGTGTGTGTGAGTAGGAGTGTGTGCATGTGTGTATGTGAGTATGTGTGAGTGCACATGTGAGTATGTATCTGATGCTGTATGTGGTGCATGTTTGCATGTGTATGTGAGCATGTGCGTGTGAGGCACAAGGAGTGACTCCACTCTGAGTGACTGGGGCTGCTGTGACTGCCCCCAGGAAGGTCAGATGAATTAGAAGCGGGGACCTGTTTTCAAGCCTAGTACCTGTATGCAGAGTTCACTGCTTAGGGTGGACAGGAGGGGGTGCCTGCCCCCCCCCCCAAACTCACTGACCATCCAGCAGGAGGAGCTGACAGGTGAGGACTAGCTGGACCACCCACAGGTCCCTGTGCCATCAAGGGAGAGGACTGGAGCAGAATGCAAACTCCCTCCATCTCCAGGAATCTTCTCCCAGAGGCAGCCCATGGGAGCCTCCCTCATCATGGCCATTCCCAGAGGCCTCTCTTGGCAGCTGACTGGAGGCTTGATCAAAGCTCACCTGACCTCCCCAGAGCTCTGTCCCTCCTGTGCATGCTCAGCTCCCTATCCTGAGACCTGTGCCACCAGCAGTGTCTCCTGCTCCTCAAGTGAGACTCAATGAGACTCCAAGGCATTGAATCCCAGCAGGAATTTTTTTCCCTGCCTGTCCCCAGCCCGCTGTGCTTATGCTATCTTCAGGTTGTCCACAGTGCCTCCTGACATGTCTGTTACTCTCCATTTCACATTTGGGGGAAACCGAGGCACACAGAACTTCTGATGGTACCCAGCCCAGCTGTACACACAAGACCCCATCTGTCTGACTTCAAAGTTTCTGTTTCCCCATGGCCTCTATGAGACCACGAGAGTGCCAGGGAACCAGCTGCTGACCCTGAGCATCCAATTCCTCCTGCCTGGAGGGTCAGGGGACAGAGCTACCAACCCATTGTGCACCTGGCATGGCTTCATGTTTGTCTCTTCATCAGTAGAATGGGTTAATAATAGCAGAGGTTCTGTGAGCTGGGCTACCTACTGTTTGGATGAGTTCTTTGAGATCCCCTGGATAAAAGGTGAGAGGGAATGCCAAGGTCATTAACATGCAGGCATCCACTGGGCCTAATTTAGGATTCCCCTCATTTCCCACTTGGCAGCCTCAGCAGAGACTGCTGACTCAGGAGGGCAGGCAATACCCAGCATGATGAGGCTTGGTGTGTGACAGCAGGGAAATGGGTCCATGTGGCTTCCCATGGGAATGGTGCCTCTTTCTTCCTTGGTAGTTTCTTCTTCCACCCATGCACGGCCTTTGGCTGTGGCTTAAGAACATGAGTGGAGGGGTCAACAGGATGAGTTGAGGACCCGAGTGACTTCACTTAATGTGACAATTTTTTTTTTGATACTGGTGATTAAACCCAGGTGTACTTAACCACTGAGCTACATTCTCAGCCCCTTTTATTTTTTATTTTGAGACAAAGTCTCACTAATCTGCTTAGGGCCTCACTAAGTTGCTGAGGCTGGTCTCTAACTTGCAATCCTCCTGCCTTAACCTCCCAAGTTGCTAGGATTACAGGCATGCATCACATGCCCATCTCGATGCTGGTTAATAGATCTTTTATGTTAGAAGAGTTTTATATTTGCAGAAAAATCATGAAGCTTTTAGTTTTCCCATGTGTGCACATCTAATTTCCTCTATCTTTAACATGGTAACAGGTAAATCAGAGGAGTCATCACAGTGAAGGAACTGATATTTATACATTATTATTAACTGAAAGTCATACTTTATTACTCAGATTTCCTTAGTCTTTTCCAAATGTTCTTTTTTTCTTCCAGGATCCCCTCCAGGATGCCACATGACACTTAGGTCATGTTGGTTCCTTAGTTTCCTCTTGTCTGTGACAGTTTCTCAGACTTTTCTTGTTTCTGAGACCTTGACAGTTCTGAGGGTTATTGGTCAGTATTTTGCAGTGTCCCTCCATTGTGGTTAGTCTGGTATATTCTCCTCCTTTGATGAGAAACACCAGAGAAGGGAGCTGCCATCTTGTCATCACCTAGTCAAGGGTGCATGCTTCTCTTGGCTATTGTCACCTTTTATCTCCTGTTCTTAGGTAGCCTTCATCCATAACAGAGCATTGTTCAAATTTATTTTTATAACAAGAGACATGTCAAGTCTATAGAAAAGAATAGAATTAAATGACTCCCTGAGTGCCCATCTCAAGAAGCACTAGCACAGGGTTCTTTCTAACCCACACTCCTGTGCCCATTGAAAACCTAAATGAAGAGGAGGAAGTGGGCCTTGGTTAAGGAAACAGACAAACAAAATATCTTAAAAGAAGGTAGATTTTCTGCAGTGAGTTTGGAGAAGGTGATACAGAAATGAATGTTTAATGCGTAAATGAATGTTTCATGTCTCCAGCTTGCCCACAAGAAAAACAAAGAGCTCATTTCTTGGGCACTCTGGTCCATGCGGGATACTTCTCTCTGATAGGAGGGAGTTGACAAGAGCATAGAATAGTCCAGCATGCACCCAGCCTTCCTTCATCTTCTTCCACCCAGCCCTCCCCTCTGTATGGTTTTCTTAAGTAAAGGGAATGGCTGGATTTTTTAGGATGAGTGTGTTTGTTCTCAGAGGTCTGGCTCATGCCAGTCAATCAACACATTGACTTGTAGATTCCTTCCTTTCCTTCTAGAGATTCTAGAATTTTCCACACAGGACCACCATTCACTGATTCATTAATTCGGCAAAGCTTTGTGGGGTGGTTTTTGCCTAGCAGACCTGTATTTCCTTGCAGACCTGTATGGCCCCCCAGGTTTTACTAAATAAGACAGACATGGCTCCATTCCTAAGGAGCAAGCCATCTAGTGAAGTTTGACGTGACCATCTTCAGATGCACAGTTGGCTAGGTGGTAATCTCATCCTGGGAGGCCTTTCCTGCCTTCCAATGGCACACAAGACTGTAGTGACCCAACAAAACTGGAGTGACCCAGCAGATTCTGGTCTCATTTCTCTTAGTATCTCTCACACCAAGGAAGTGGGTCTGTCTATAAACGATAGTAGGCACCTGGAGAAGAAGGAACCTTTATCACTGACCCAAAATAGAGCAGAAATAAACCATGCTGCCCAGTCAGACAATGGCTTCCAATGCCCTCCAGCTTTATGGGATGGCTCAACTCTCACATCAAGCTCCATCAGATGGGCACTGTTCTGGCCTAACTAGAGTTTTGTTTTCATGCTCTCATGAAAGTCTTCTCTGGTATCTGTAACAGGCTAGCTATTTTACTACCCAAATCAAAGCTTTATTGGTAAGATGATACTCTGCTAGGTAAGCATAAACAAAGTCCTGTGGTGAATCAAGGCCTCATGGGGATTTCCCAGAAACCAGAAGGTCACCTTAGCCAGGAAGCTGTGAGGGCACAGAGGCTCCAAGGAACCCCAGCTCCAGATCCTCACTCTGGGAAACCACCTTGCCTGTCCACACTTCAGCAGTGTCTTCAGTTATGAAAGAGTATACCCCCCAATTTATGGATTGAGAGTGTCACTCAGTGTATGTGGCTTGCCTCTGGGTTCCATCCTCAACACTGCAAAAGAAAAAAAAAAGCAAAACTCTGTTTACAATCCCAATGTGCCAGCAAATGGGTCAGGGCAAGAATTATTAGCAACAAAGCTACTTGATCTCTTTTAGGACCCAGGAAGTCATATAGCTCCCTTGCTCAAGAAGGTGAATAATGAAAACCTCAAGTCTGTTGGTTTATAAACAGGCACAGAATTCTGTGTTCTTGAAACTCAGATGTCCTCTTAAGTGTGTGACTTACCCTAAATCAAGTGGGACATCAGATGTCACTTGACTTCTCCCTCCTCTTTGAGGTAATTGAAGAGCTGATTGGCATACAGGGTAAATAAAGTCCCTGTTTCAAGATGATGGATAACCAGGCGTAGGGTCAGCAGGCAGGACTGGGAGACTCGCTTTGTTGACACATGTCTTGCATCTGCAGAGCAGGAGGCTCTGAGTTGCCTTTGGTCAAGCTCCTCGATACTCAGCAGACCAAGGGAAGGGTGACTTGGGTAAGCAGTGATGCTTTCTGTCCAGCAGCAATACTTCTGCTTCCATGTCCCCTTTGAAGAGGATGCAGGGGTGGGACACCCTGGGTTTACCCCTGAACCTCTCCATTACCGTATGCAAGCTCGGGAGGGATCTGTAAGGTCTCTGAGCCTCAGTTTCCACATCTGTGACATTACATAGGCATGGTTTAAGCCCTTGGTGCCTAATACCATGCTAAGGGGCTTCTCTGTGTCTTGGGGCAGCTTATTGTGTCCTCACTCTGACCTGAAGAGCTTTGGAAGACTCTCTAACAAGAATTTTCTCTTTGTTCATTTAACCCTAGCAGTAACTCCATGAGGCAACGCTAAGATCAGAGCCCTCAGGAGAGACCCTGAGTTGGGATTTGAGTCTGTGTGGCTAATTTGGTAGGAGATTCCATGCTGTGTGCACAAAGGAAGTGGGAATGGATGGTATCAGGCCAGGCATGGTTCTTGCCATGTGTCACCAGTATCCCACTATGGATAGCTAAGGTGCAGTCCTTGTGGGGGTCTTAGGAAGCATGCACCCTGGAGTTTTCTCACTGTGGGAGATGAAGCTGGGGTGTTATGGACAGATTTTATATCTACTATTCTGACCTCAGTGTTCATAGTAGAAGCTCTCTGGTGATACATCATAACCCTTCATAGAAAATCTTTGTCCAAATCAATTTTCTGTTGCTATAACAAAATAACTGAGACCAGGTACTTTATAATTAATGGAAGATGATTTAGCTCATGGTTGTGAAGGCTGAGAAGTCCAAGAGCATGGCACCGGCTTTGGTGAAGGCTTTCTTGCTGCATCACAACATGGGGGAGGGCAACCCCTGGGAGACGGAACAAGCATGAAAGTTCAGGTCTCTCTTCCTCTACTTAGAAAGCCACCATTGCCATGTTGGGGCCCCACCTTGGTGATTTCGTCTAATCCCATTTACCTGCCAAAGGCCCCCACCTCCAAATACCATTACTATATGAATTTGGGGATTAAAGTTTCCAACACATGAGACTTTGGGGAGACATATTCAAACCATACCCTCATTAATATTCTATTTCACATGTAAATGCCTGAGGTTCAGAGAAGTGAACTGACTGTGTTCCCTCATTCGATTAGCAACTCAACCATGACTGCATCTAACTGGACACTGAATTCAGAGTCAGGGTCATCCTCACATGGGGATCCCTTTTGCCTGATGAGGATCCCAAAGTCATGCTGAATCAGACCAGCACCCCTAGGTCTCACTCTATAAGCACAGGTGGAGGTGGGTCATTCCTCATTTCAGTCACCTAAGGCCCTCCTCATGACTGACAGTGGAGGCCCTTGTTGGAAGCTTGCCCAGGGCATCCACCCTCTGGGGTAGCTAAAAGGCTGTGCCCACCAGGCAGAACCATGGTTTCATTCCAAGCTGTTCTCTCCTGCCCTTAGATACCGCTTGACTTGGCTATTTATGTCCAAGATCTCTGCTGGGTCCAGGTCATCCTTCATGTTATTTGGGTATGTCAAAAATCATGAAATTTTGAGTCAGATCAGGCACCAAAGGCTGTCATTCTGGGTCCTAATATGAATGTGTGGAGGCTTCAGGCAGACATGGCACCTCTGTGCCCTGCCTCTTCTCCACCCCTCCAAGGACCCCTGCCAGGGGAACCCCTGGATCACTCACACCCTGGCAGGGAGGGTGGAGAGCAGCACTAAGAAACTGCATGACACTAAGAAACTGCATGACACTTACAGAGGCCTTGGTGTGCTGTAGTTTTCTGGTTCACGCTGCTGGGCCCTGCCCGGTGCTGTTCCTGGAGTCATTTGTCAGAGTTCTCACACCTCACATCACACCTGTGTCAGCCTGCTGCCCTGCAGGACCATCTTCATGCAAAGCCAGAGCAAACAGCCTGCCTGGATGCACTGGAAAACAGTCTTCCAGGCCCCCTGCTTCCTGCAGAAATAATCAGTGATAATAGCAATGAGGAACACGGGGTTGGGAGATGCCAAGAAACCAAAAGGCATCTTCCAAGACCTGGATGAGGAGATGAGGCTGGACTGAGACAGATGTGTACCTGGTGACCTTGGGCAATGGCCACCCTCTCCCTGGGCCTCATATGTTTTCTTTTGGGTAAAATGGAAATGGAATAAAAATTTTCCAGCATTGTGTTTGTGTTAATTTTCTAGGGCTGCCACAGTAATGTGCCAGCTGCTGGTGGATTAAAACAGCCAACATTGTTTTCCTCACGATTCTGGAGGACCAAGTCATCAGGGCCGGCCTCCCTCAGAGCCTCAGAGGAGAGGCCCTTCTTGACTCTTCCCACGTGGAGTGGCCACTGGCCGTCTTTGGTATTCCTTGACTTCTAAATGCATCCTTCCAGTCTCTGCCTTGGTCTCCATGTGACAACCTCCCTGTGTCTCTGTGTGTCCCCCTCTCTCTGTCTTACCTGAATTACCTGTCACATTGCAGTAGAGCAGACCCTTCTCCAATGCGGCTTCATCTTTATGAAAGCTGCATAGACCCTTTCCCCAAATAAGGTCATGGGCCCAGTGCCAGGGGTCAGGATTTCACCATGTGGGGTGCAGGCAGGGTTATTCACCCCACAACTGTTCTTATTGAATGCTATGTCACTGAATGGATTTAGGGGTTTTAATTTTGGA
Source organism: Sciurus niger (assembly GCA_020740815.1). NCBI lineage: Eukaryota > Metazoa > Chordata > Mammalia > Rodentia > Sciuridae > Sciurus > Sciurus niger. Next base: position 84,699 of record JAHUXG010016794.1, read on the forward strand.
ATTTGAGAACAGAAGATGTCAGGGACTGGCTCTGAGTGGAGAAGACTCTGGGGGAACAAGATCAGGGATCATGACTCATGGCAGCCAGAACATAATTCACTTTGGTGGGGAGGGGTGGGCAAAGAGGTTGTTAACCCACCAGTGGGCCTGAGATGTCCCTGCTCACTGCTCCTCTGTTCCCTGGCAGCATAGCAACTGAACAGCTTGTTTGCCCATTACTAGAGTTTCTGATTTGTTTTGGTTGATACATTGAGAAATATAGGGGCCCATGATGGACCCATGAAAGTTGAGACCAGGATGGGTGAGCCCATTGTCCCAGCATGCAGGCCATATAGCAGGTCATGAAGCCATAAGGACAGGGAGGTTTGTTAGTTCACTGATGTGTTACCAGTGCCTAGCACAGGCAAGTAGAGATGGGATCACATAGTAGATGCTCAATAAATGTTTGTTGAATGAATATATAAAGTCTCTGACACAACTGATGACAAACATAAGCTAGGGAAGCCTCAAGAAATAATCTGCCTGCACCAAAATACTTTTTGGAAGGTTGAGAGCATTTTTATTTTGTGTCTTTTCCATGAAGAAATAGCATCCCCCATCCTTAGTTTCCATTTTCTTTCTCACTTTTGTCAGCCCAAGGTGCTGGAATTTGTCCTCAGCAGCTGGTGAGTAGGAACCCTCACTGGTCTGGAAACACACCCTTGATTAACTTGCCTGAGGTATTTTTCACTTTTATTTTCAGTTGGGAGGTTATAATTTTCATTGGGAGAGTCCAGTTACATCATTAACAAATTAAAGTCCCTAGAAGTTTGGTAATACCAAAAACCTAATTTTGGGTTTGTTTCAATACCACTTTATTAAGGTATGATTGACACATAAAAAACTGTATGGAATTAATGTGTGCATCTTGATAGGTATGGGAAAATATACCCCCATGAAGCCATCGCTTCATGTTCATCAGGGTCATAAACATACATCACATTCCAAAGTTTCTGCAGTCCTCTTTATATTATTATTATTATTATTATCATTAATTATTATTAAGAACACTTGAGATCAACCCTTTTAGCAGATTTTCAGTGTATAATGTTGTATCGTCAACCAGAGACTCTGCACTGTACAGTGGATCTCCAGAATTTATTTATCTCACACAATGGAAACTATAACCTTGAGTTTCCCCATTTCCTTCTCCTCACAGCCCTGGCAATCACTACTTTATACTCTACTTCTGTGATCAAGGACTTCAGATTCCACATACAAGTGAGTCCATGAAGTGTCTGTCTTTGCATAATACCCTTCAGGTACATCCATGCCATTGCAGATGGTAGAATTCCCTTCTAAAGTCTCCTTAAGACTCTGTTGTGTGTATATACTACATTTTCTTTTTTTCATTTAAAAATAACTTTCCTTATTTTAAAAGTAGACATATATGAAGTGATTCATATGTTAATTGACTTGATTTAGCCATTCCACAATGTGTACATCAAAATATCACACCGCACATCATAAATATTTATCTTTTTTTCTCAGTCCTATAGATTGAACTCAGGGCCTCAGAGAATGCCAGGCAAGAACTCTACCACAGATCTACATTCCCATCATTTTTTAAAAATTATTTTTGAGATAGAGTCTCATTATTTTGCCCAGTCTGGTCTTGAACTTGCAAGCCTCCTGCCTCAGCCTCCCAGGTAGCTGGGATGACAGGCATGCTCCACTGAACCTAGCAATATGTACTTTTTAAAACCACATTTTCTCTCTCCAGTCAACCATCCACAGACATGGGCTGTTCTCCACCCTTGGCTCCTGTGCATAATGCTGTGATCAGGTGGAAGTGCAGGAGTTTCTTTGAGGTTCTAACTTCAATTCCTCGAGATGTGTATCCCAGGGTGCAGTTGCTGGATGAGGTGGTGACTTGGTCTTGAATTTTTGAGGAGGCCCCATGCTCCTCTGGCAGTGGCTATGCTGCCTTGCCTGCTGTCCACGATGCACGTGGAGGCTCTTTCTTCCACATCCTTGCTCACCCTTATCTTTTGCATCTTTAAGAACAGTGTGAGGTCTTATTGCATTGTGGTTTGCATTTGCATTTCCTGATGGTAAGTGGTGCTGAGTTCTCTTGCACATACATGTTGGTCATTTCTGTCTTCTCTGAAAAAATGTCTGTTTAAGCCTATTTTTGCCCATTTCTCTGTGTGTGTATGTGTGTGTGTGTGTGTGTGTGTGTGTGTGTGTGTGTGTGTGTTTTGATGATACCAGGGACCAATTCCAGAGTCTTGCATGTGCTAGGCGATTGCCCTATCACTAAGCTACAACCCTGGCCTTGAACATTTTAAAACTGTGTGATTTATTAATTATTTTTTATTCATGTTAGTAAGTTAGATGAGTTACTCAAATGTTTTGTAAATCAGTCCCTTATTAGACATAAGATTTGCAGATACTATCTTGTATTCCTCAGGATAACTTTCAATCTTGTTGATTGTTTTCTTTGCTGAGCAGAAGTTTTTTAGTCATTTTGGATAATACGGGCATTTTAACAAGATTGATTCTTCTGAACCATGGACACATATTTGAGTCTTTTTAATTTCTGTGGTCAATATTTTGAAATTTCTAGCATAGGAATATTTTTTATTATCTCATGATTTTGTGGATTTTTTGACAAGGGATCATTTTTTCCTGCAATGCTTTTTAAGAAGACCTAGGGAAGGTGTGATTTTTTTTTTTTTTTTTTGGTTTTCTATTTCTTTTCCTTTCTTTTCTATTTTCCTTTTTTTTTTTTTTGTTTTGTTACTGATGTTGAACCCAGGGATGCTTAACCACTAAGCCACGTTCCCAATCTTCATATATATATAGTATTTAGAGACAGGGTCTCATTGAGTTGTTTAGGACTTCTTTAAGTTGCTGAGACTGGCTTTGAACTTGCAATCCTCCAGCCTCAGTCTCCTGAGTCCCTGGGATTGCAAGCATGTGCCACCACACCCAGCAGAAGGTGTGATCTTGCACTTTGTATTTCATTGTGCAGCAGTGCATGATAGGGTTGGTTGGAGGTGGGTCTGGTCTCTCTTGGAGGCCTTTCGGGTTTGCGTGGTAAGAATGTCACTAGGTTCTTTCACACAAATGCTCTCAGGTGCATCCTTACCCTCTATTATCTATGATTGGATTCTAAATGGCAGACCATGACATAATAAATTAAAGAAATCCCCCCTAAGTAATCTTTTGGTTCATCTAAGTGTGAATTTCTGTTTTAGAAGTACAGAGACTCCAAGAGAGAGTTGCTCTTTTTCCCTCTCTTTCTGACTTTCAACTTTATTTCCATCTTTAGCTTCATTCCTCCTCCTAGGTTGGCATCATTTCCTCCTGCAGCAAAAATGTTTGCCCTTCCCTGGGGAGCTGGGAAGGAGAAGGTCATTGTTATGGGCAGCTCAGGCTTATTAACCCAGCTTATGGACTCTGGGATGTAAATCCATCTTTCCTCTAGTTTCTTTGTAAAATCTCCCCGGCAAGACATTTGGCCAGCTGGCTTGTGTAAGCCCTGTGCAAATCATCCCAGCTAGTGTGATGACAGTCTCTAATTGCTAGTTTGAATGGCACACCTACATCAGTGGACAGGGGGCTGTGAGTTTTGATTTCCAACCCATCAAAACTTCATAGAATGTGTGAGGAATAATTTTTGGAGTAAGAGGAGATACTGTTTCTTGAAGATAGGTTAGAACCACATGCTATGCAGAAAAAGTAACAGCTTCCCCTACACTGTCTTAGATTACCATCTTGCAAATTCCAATCTTTATGTAGTGGCCATTCAGGAATTTAACATTGACCAAAGAAAGAGCTGAGAGTTCCATAGAATTTCCTCTGGGAAGATGGAATGGGTCAGTGTCCCTTGCATCCAAACTCCCGCCATCTCAGGACTGTGTCACAGCCTCAAGACATCACCCCACCCCAATTACTCATCTGACCATGCCACACGAATCATTTCAAGTGGAGGAGGTGACCTTTTTCTTTATAAAAATGATACTCATCTGGTTAACCTCTCAGTTCTGCCATCTTGAAGATGCCCAGCATGAACCTCTCAATCAGTTCTCATTTCTACAGCTTTCTCTGAAAGTTTAGAGATTTCCATTAGGGGTAATTCTTCCATGGGCAGCTGCTGTAATCAAGACTTTGTGGGTTTGGAGGCATGTGTGTGTGCTCACAGAAGCTCAAGTTAAAAGAAATGTCACTGTAAGATTCATTTCAATGACAGAGAATGACAGGGACAATCTTGAAAACCACAGGCAGGGTAAAGAAGGACACTCCTAGAAAGTCAGAATGGAAAACCAGGGAGGAAGAGGCCTCTACTTCTCCATCTGCATCCCTCCAGGATCTGCTTCTTCCTTTCTCTCCCCTGGTCTGTCATTCTTCACAGTGGCCAGGGCTCATGGCCTTGTTACCCACCATCCTGACTTCTTGCTTCCCATGGTCCTCATCAGCTGGCACCTGGTTTCCAAATTCAAAACACTTGGAACAGGATTTATGTCTCAGTGAAGTGCTCAGTGTGACACACGGGTGACTGTCCAGCAGACAGATGGTCTTCCATGGGTCAGGTGTTCTCCCTTAGACCAGCCCAGGGCTGGGACCACATGACCTGCTGCCTACTCCATGAGAGCTGTGGGCAAGGAACAAAGGCTGTCCACTTGATCTCTTTTTCACTCAGTCTAATAGGGTCAGATGTTGGGGGTGTGACCCACATTTCAAGTTAAATCTGGAAGACACAAATCTCCAGTCCAGTTGGCTAGAGCACGTATAAACTTATATTAATGGTCAATTACCAAGAACACCACCCAGCATGAAGACTAATCAAAGGCAAAGTCCTTCCTCATCCTGAAGCCTCAGTGCCATAGAAATCCATCTGTAGAACACACCAGAGCTTTCTTGTCTACTTGTACCATAAGTGAGTTCTCAGGAGAACAAAATCCTTCCAAGCCCCTTCAACCACTGGGTCTGTGGGACAGTTGGAGATGTTGCCCCCTCAGTGGTGAGCAGGGACAGGTGGTAAATGCCAGTACTGTCCTGCTTCTGCAAGCAACTGTCACCTGATGGGTCATTTGAATTCCAAGTGTTGTGAAAATACATGGTATTCCTGCCATGATGTGAGTTCTAGGCTTTTTGATTTGTGTGAGTGTAGCCAGGATGATGGGAGCGGGGGACTTTCTGGGATCTGGCTGAGGACTGAGAGAAGTCAGTTGCAACATCTTCTTATTTGATTTTTTCCCCATTTATTGGATGACCTGAATGGAATTTCCAAAAGAGTAAGAGGAAATTAAATGTTTTAATGCTTTGCCTGTAAGAACAGCTCAGAGCTCCAGGCTGACCTTCATCCCATGTGATCCACTTGGCTTGTTTCTGCTCCATGGCCATGTTCATATTTCAGCAGCCCCTGTGCCTCTGGAAGTGCAGGCTCTCTGCCCCAGCAGCAATGTCTCCTTCTCTTTGTCACACACACTCAGGTGAGGAGACTTTAAGAACCCTTCCCATGAGCTTACCTACTGGTCTTTATCTCCTTGGTGTCTCAGCTAAAACAGAGACAGAGTTCCATTTCTGCATCATGAGCCCTTAGGTCATGCTTAGCAATCATGTAGAACCCTTTGGCTGTTAGGATAAAATGCCTGAAATAGATGTTCAAAATCCAAAGATGATGGTGACAAGATGTTGACAATGATGCCACTATTAGCAGATGCTATGTGTCCAGTGGCTCCTGTTTGACCAGGTTTCACGTGTTGACCAGTACCAGATAATCTAATTCAGTCATCCTTACAAGTCTGTATGGTAGAAGTTAATACGTGAATTTCACAGACATGGAGCTGAGACTCAGAGAGAATAAGGAATTTGCCAAAGGCTATACAGGAGGTAGGCATGATAGGTGGAACTGGAACACAGGTTCTCATCATGAGGCCCTTGTTGGGTTGATCAACTTGGACCCAAAATTAAAGCAAGCCTGGAATTGCATACTGGGTCTTTATCAGGGAGTGCTGTAGCTTCAATCTGGAATGTTCCTCCAAGGCCCAGGCATGGTCCCAGCCTGTGGTACTGTTGGGAGGTGGTGGAACTTTGAGAAACTGGGGCATAGAGGGAGAAAGTCAGATGGCTTGGACTTTTCCCTTGAAAGGGATGTTGGAACCCCATGCTCTTTCTCTGTGTCTTGGTCTTCCACTGCCATGAGGTGAGTGGGGCTCCTCTGGAAGGTGCTCCTGCTGTGGTACACTATGTCACCCCATTCTGTGAACCAAAAGAACTTTTCCTCTTTTTGAGTTGTTTATCTCAAGTATTTTGTTCCAGTGATGGAAAGTTGACTAACAGGAGTGACTGACTGCCACTTTTCCAGGGATTGAACTCTGGGAAAGCTTAGCTATCAGAAGTGAAGTGAAGTCTTCCTTTTTTCTCTTTTTTTGCAGAATAAATTGAATATATGTTTATGTCTGTGTCCAGGTCTATACCCTGTACCAATTTCTATCTTTTAACTTACCCTGGACAAGGGTTTATCAGCTATTCTGCCATTGACATTAGGGTTGAATAATTTTTTGTGGTTAGAGGTTTTCCTGGGCATTACTGGATTTTTAGCAACATCCCTGGCCTCTACCCTCTAGATACCAATAGGACCACCCATCAGTCCTCATGTCCAAAAACACCTCTAGACATTTGTCAGACCTTCCCAGAAGAACAACATCCCCCTGACACCTGTCAATAGAGAACTGGGGCCCAAGAGTAATAAGTCAACAAAATTGACCCAATTTTGATTAAGACTCCAGGATCACAGACTGCAAAGGCTCTATCCACAATTCAAAGCAAGGTACAAATCACCTAGGTGGGCTCTTCAAAGGAAGTGGCAGAGGAAGAAGGCAGACCCAGGGGCCCAGACCCAGGAGGAAGCTCAAGGAAAGTCCCTGCAAAGCAATACCACAGGACAAGCCACTCTCACCCACTCATGGAGCCCAGTCATGACTTGTCTGATTTCTTCTTTCCATTTATTCTTGGTCTGTTCAGGAAGGAGATGGCAGTGTCCATGGTCATTTGTCATGTTAGTCCTTTTGTTTTTGACTCTGCAAACCACCCTCTCCCTATCTAATCAGGGGGCTGCTTCCTGTTTTTTTTTTTTTTTTTTCTCTGCCATTTATCTGACTGGGGTGATTTTTATCATCAAACAGTATGAAAATAGAACATCAGGAATTGGCACCCCTGTCCTGTGGGAGGCCCTGGGGTTGGACAGTTGATTTGGGAAGAAACTTTGGAAATGGCACAAGACCCAGGTAGGCATTGTCTGCAGGACAAATACCCCAGCCTGCCTCTGGTTTCCTTCACATGGACCACCTAAGAAAAATAAAAATCATGATGCAATTTGTTTAAAACTGAAGACATGTACTTACAAGCACATCATGGCCATTCTTCCTGAAGTGTAGAGGGAGTTTTTATAGTTTCTTCTGCCATCAAGAATGTGCTCCAAGGTGGGCATTCCCATTGAAGGGTGGCCCTCAACTTCCTCTTGGCCCACTGGCCATGGCCTGGGCTGGGTCCTGGTCCTCCATGCAGGAGAATTTCTGTTTCCATCACCAATGGAACATTGAGCATAAGGAGAACTGCCTTAGGGGAAAGATCAAGAAACAGAAGTCCATGAAGGAGAAAGGACATTTTCTATGTAGTGAATATATTTTGTTGTTTTTTATTTATATGGTGAGCCATTTGTTTCTCCCAACTCAGTCAAATTTTCATTCCTTTTGCATCTTCCTTGGGAAACACTCTTCATCTACCTCTTCTCACTCATTAAAAAATGACTCTTACGACATGTCACAATGACTGTGACCTGTACATGTGCAGTCTGCCTGCTTTGCTCTTTCCTGGACCCATGGCAAACACTGATAATCAGTCATGGTATTCTTTCCTGAAATTATTGTGGTATCCTTAAATATTCTTCTCAGAGCAGCCTCCTAAAGTCAGAAATGCTACCTCCTGTCCACATGGAATCTCCCTTTCCACCAGAAACTACCATCAGTGGAGCAAAGGACAAACTACCCAAATTAATTAGTTCTTAACTTTTCCCTTACTTTCCAGTTGTTGGAACCAAATTAAGGACATCAGTTAAATTCGAATATCAGAGAAGAAACCAAACATTTTTAGTGTCAGTGGCTTCAAGCATTTTATGAAACATACTTTTACTGAAAAATTGTTTTTTGGTGTTGTGGTCATCCTTACACTAAAAATTTTTGCTTTTTCATCTGGAATTCAAATCTAAGTGGGAGCCTTGTTGTTTTTCTTTTGAAATCTGGCATTCATACTGTCATCCACTTTAAAAACAAAGTTGTGAAAATAACCTATATGCACCTTTTATGCTGCCCTTTTAGGCTTGGGTGACAAAGACTTGAGATTTTACTATTAGCTATTGAGAGGGGACATAGTTCAAGACCTGCTGGGTGAGAGAAGAGAGGCTTTCTTTGTCCAGAAGTTATAACTCATCTTCTTATTCTATAAGTGGCTGAGCTGAGACACATCAAGGCTTTGTGACTTTTGCACAAATAATCCCTTTAACTTTCTTCAGAAATAGGAGCTGGCTGAGACTGCTTGCCTCCAGACAACCAAACCTCCCAGTCACAGGCTCTATCTTGGAGGTTATATACATGTGAATGTGTGTGTGTGTGTGTATATATATATATATATATATATATATACACATTATATGTACACATTATATATATATGTACACATTATATATATGTGTGTATATATATATATACACATTATATGTACACATTATATATATATATATGTACAAATTATATATATATATGTACTTCCCCCCAAAGGGAACACATTAATACAGTAATCCAGATCAGGGAAGAGAAAGAGGAGCACAAGTGCAAGAGGATTTAAAATATCGATGTACAATTTAAGATGTAGAAAGCCAAGATTAAAATGTTCCTCTGCCTTTGGACTGGCTGGCCACATGACTTTCCTAGACAAAGGTGGCTTCATTGGCACACACAGGCACAGCTCTCCTGTTTGTCCTGCAGGCCTTGTGTTCCACATGGTGACACCATGTCTTTCAAGCTTGAAGGGTTTTTGTACCACCTCTGACTTCAGAGCGTGTGAAGGTGGACAGGTGCACATGGCTATTTGATGGGGGCTCTCTCTCTGCCAAGAGTCCCCAAACCTGCTGCATGCTAGAATCTCATGGAGGGGTCATACAAATCCTCATGCTTGGGTCGACTCCCAGGGGCCAGGCAGAGCTGTGTTGGGAAGATGTCCAGGTGATACCAAGTTTGGGAACCACTGGCCTATATCCAACAAGTTTTCCTGAGCTAGACATCCAGGGATGTGACTTGGAGAAATGTCACCCTTCCTTGTCCAGACAGTGGGAGGAAGAGGGAGGAGGTGGGGTTCACTTCAGAATAGAGTAGCATTGTTTTGTGTCAGTTTCTGGCTTTCTAGCTTGACTGAGCTGGCCCAAGAAGTCTTCATGCAGGACAAAAGTTCACTCTTCCACCTAGTGAGGAGCATTTGGGAGGTCTGGAAACAGCACCTCATCAGTGGGGACAGAGGGCAACAGAAGAGATGGTTGGTGGGATCCCGTAATGAAGACCAGTTGAGTGCCAGGAAGACACTCACCTTTCTTTGTGAGCTCCCAGCATCCTCCCCCTGCCACCTCACCTGTCTCAAGAGGCTTGGCTCCACTTCCAGAGAGAGGGAGAGACATGCTTAGATTCATCTGTCACAGTGATGGGTCCTGACACTGTGACCCTTCAATCTGTGCCTCAGGCTTCTGAATTTTACCTCTCCAAAGAGCCGCCAGTCTTGAGTCAGAAGGTTCCTATTGACTTTCTGCTGGTGGCCACCTGCTGAAGTAGCCCCTGAGAAATTAAAGTCAGCAAATAGCTCACCAGGGGCTTTTTGAGGTTTGGCTGGAGCACTTTATCCAAAGCCTAAGAACCAATCTCTCTAATTATCTGCCACAAGATGCCTTTTAATGTCTTTTGAGGACCTGCAGTTCTTCTGAACTGTGGGATTTGAAAAAGACAGCACGGGGAGATTAAGAGAGAGGAAGAGTGCCCCTTCCTGCTTCTGACCCTGGCTGGGAAATAGAGAATTTCTGCACAACCAGGTGAGCTGGACGATTTCACTTTTCTTTGACACTGCCTTCCAGAAACACAACCAGCTTCTGCTGGAGGTCCCACCTCCAGTTCTCCAGAGAAAAAGGGTGTACACAGACCTGTAAGTATTTATCTAGACCCCTGAGCCCTCTACCTAGGTCAGGGTAGAGATTTTACCATATGTAATCACTGATTTGGGGGTTAAAAAATGGTCTACGGGTGCCAGGTATGGTGGCACGTGCCTGAAATCCCAGTAGTTCAGGAGGCTGAAGCAGGAGGATGACAAGTTCAAAGCCAGCCTCAGCAAAAGTGAGACTCAAAGCAACTCAGTGAGACCCTGTCTCACAAAATAGGGCTGGGAATGTGGCTTAGTGGTTGACTGCCCCTGAGTTTAATTACTATACCCTCCTCCCTCCTGCCAAAACAAAAAACAAAAAAAAACAAAAACAACAACAACAACAACAAAAAAAACAGATTACTGGTGACAGTTTTTTGTGGCTTAAGTTAATTATTAAATTTATTGTATCTTTTCCAAAAGAGAAGTGATGGTTTATGTGTGATCCATTGCTGCATAACACATTACCCTCAAATGGAGCAACATTTACCATCTCACACTTCATGGGCTTGGCTGGGTGAGTCTGGCTCCTGGTCTTCCATGAGGGCACAATGAGAATGCCAGTGGGGGCTGCAGGCACCTGAAGATTCTCCTGGAGCTGGAGAACTGACTTTCAAGATGGCACACTCACATAGTTATTGCCTGGAGGCCTCGGGTCCTCACCAAATGTGCTTTTCCTAATCTGCTTGAGTGTCCCACAACATGACACTGGCTTCCATGAGAAAGAAGGATCCACGAGAGAGAAAGAGATAAACTGCCTCACCTCTTATGGCCTGATTTTGGAACTCACACTCTGACATATCCATAATACACAGGTTATAACAGTCAGCTCAATTCCACCCAGGAGGGGAGAAGAAAAGCCAGGATATTTGGGGCTCATGTTGAAGGCTGGCTACCCCACAGGCATCTTGTTTCCCACCCTTCCACAGAGGCAGAGGCACGAGAGTCCTGGGGGGGATGGGCATGCTCAGTCTGCAGCTGCACACTCTTGAGTCCTTGACTGTCCATGGCTGGTTAGTGGGGGTGCTGGTTTGCAACCCAGGTCCTCCTACAACTAGGGCTCATGCCCTTCCCGCTCTGCAGTGACCAGCCACGACCATTTCTTCTGGACAGACAGGCCCCACCCAACTCTCCAGGTTTTCCTCATTCTCTCCTCCCTGTTCTTGAGATTTCATTGACCTGAGCCAGTCTGTCTTTATTCCCACTGATTCTTTCAATTGCCCTTTGACTAATTCACACAGAGATCTTTCTTTCCTCCTGTGAAAGCTGGAAAAATCACCCCCTCCTCCTGTCTTCCTTCTTTTCTTTTCTTTTTCTTAAATTTGTTTTCAGATTTATATTTATGGAATGTTTTTATTATAAAATCAATTCTTGGATGTTGTAGAAAATTGGGAAAATAGGTACAAGAAAAAAAGGAAAATAATCAGGTAAAACAAATGTTGACATGTTCTTGTTTATAACATGTTCACTCATAAATGATTACATTTTTGGTAAAAATATGTGCATTAAAAACCGTACCTCCATGAAATCATATTCTATGGTCACATAGTAGCTGATAATAGGGCTACTATAACATGTTTTAACCATTTCCCAAGTACACAGTGGCAGGTGCGTGCTGCTGTTTCATGTAATGCCACCTCTGGGCTTTACTCTTTTTCCTGCCACTCAAGACCCACCTTTTCCTTGAGCAGCAGCTTAACTGCTCCCTGCTTCAATTTCCTGCTGGAGGGCGAGGACTTCTGCACCTCCTGTCCTCCTTAGAACTAGCACCAGAGCCTGGCGCTCACGTCTCACTGCCCCCAGCTCTGCAAACTTCACCCACCTGCTACTACCTGAATGAAAAGCCACAGGTGTGTTGAGGGCAGGGTTTCCCTCCTGTTTGAAGGACTTAAACTTTTACAGAAAGGTGGATGAACACAGATAATGGGTTCATTTTACCGAGGAAAACTGTGACTTCTCCAGAGACCTCCCCCCAGGATTGGGACCTGCGGCAGGACCATGGGGCAGTACGCTGTCCAAGTGTCGGATGCAAATGTTTCCTTTGTGTGAAAGAGGAAGTGCATGGCACAGCTCAAAGCCCAGGCTTCCAGGCCCAGGAGTGCCCCTGCTCCAGGGACTTTAGTCTGGCAAATGAGAAAATTCTTCCCTAAACTTGCCCCTAACTCTGTTCTCACTTTTGAAGGAAATAATATTTTTCAAACATCACTAACCACATACGCTTCTGAGTAGTTGCCTAGTCAATAGTTTCAACATCATTTTCCATTTCATGACAGAGTGTTGGGTTGATTCATCCATTCAGACAGTACTGCCACTTGTGGCTGTGATCGAGAGGTAACAGAAAGTGCTGACACCCTTACTCAGCCAGTCAATCCCCCTCTGCTCTGGGGGATGGTCTCTATTTCATCCTTTCTGGAAGGACCATCTTTGAATGGCAGAGGCTACCTGCCCTGAGCCTGACCTCTTGGACCCAACTCATATCTGCAGGGCCCTGAGCCCCCAGCCTCTGGGTTGTGTGAACTCTAATAAGGCTCACACTCCAGGGCTCCTTGTAGAGCAAGGCTCAGGCCAGACATTCCAGGACTCTCCATCTCCCTCCTTCCTTCCTCCCTCCCCTTTGGGTTCTGCTAGTAGTCCCTTCAGAAGCTACTGGCATAAGAATGCAGGCTGCTAGAGGGATTGGCATGGGGCACAAGGACCAGCAGACCCTAAGTGAACTTCAACATGTCACACCCTCTCCACTGGCAAATTCATGTCCCCTTGGGACTCCCTCCAACCTAGTTTACAGAAAGTAGCCTACGGGGCTGTTCAAACATGCCTCAGTGTATGTTGATCCCATGCTGAGACTTGTTCTGTCCTTGGGCCTGGGACCAAGACCACATGAGTCTGCATGCTTTGGCCTTTGTTGATCTTGGAAGGCTCCCCCAACCTCCTTCCTGTCTCCACCACACTGCCCTTTCATTTCCTTACAAGGGCTGCTCTCTCTTCTGCCTCAAAGTCTTTCTCTGTGTGGTTCATGTAGATGTGAAGTTTATTTTTTCTTTGCTTGGTTTTACAATTATCCTTCAGATTTCAACTCAAGGTTACATTCTTACTCAGAAGCAATCCTGAATGTATAGTCATGTGCAAATATTTGTGAGATTATTCACTTTTCTTCTCTTGGACTTAATGCTAAGTGTCTAAAAGGCAGGGTCTGCCTCTCTTGCTCACCAGGACAGGACAACACCTAGAACATCTCCTGGCACATTGCAATTGACTGGAGCCTAGGGTGAAACCTGGAGGGGCCCAGGGTTTATGAGGCACAGCTCCCAGGGAGAAGCCACGGGGTCCTGGTCTTTGTCTCCATCCCTTCAGCGAAGACAGCCCTGCCTCCCTCATGGTGTTCCTCACTGGAACTGAGCTGGGGTGGAAGGGAGGAGGACAGTTCACATTCCCAAGGCTTCCTGGCAATCTGGGTCAAGGTAAGGCAGTGCCCACTTAGGAGTCTGCCTGATGTCTATGTGTCATAGGAATGGCTCAGGAAAGGAGGCACTGACACCTGCTAGGGCTGTGGTGTGTGTATGGGGGGACAGGGATACTCACACTGGCACAACTCAGTACAAGGTCCTGCACTTTGGGAAACCTCAGAAAGTCTGCACATTTATGAAGGAAGGCCCTGCCCAGGCCAGAGACACACAGCTCACTCAATTTTCAAGGGAATCTTCCAAACCTCATGGGGAGCTCATGGGGACAGGTAGGATTGTGTGGTGGGGACTGGGCAGTGGTCACTGTCCTGGATGCTTCTTGGGAAAGGTTTCCAGAGAGTCATAGGCTCTCTCAAGACTTAGAGCATCACAGCCATCATTAAGGAGGCCCAGGGACTCATTTATTTCAAACCTTTGAAAATATTTCACCAATTTTTGAAAATGAAAATAGTGAAATACCTTCCTCTAGTCCCCTCCCAGGGCTCCGGTGCTGCCAACCAATCCCTGCTTCTGCATGTCCGTGAGAAACACTGTGCTGCCTGCTCTCGGTGGGCCTGGTGAGAGCGGACCCCTGGCAGATGACTTCACAGGGGCTGTTCTGGGACTCCAAAGACTTCGTAAGGCAAGTGAGAGAGCTCCCCCTTCCCCACCACACCAAGGAGGAAGTGGGAACCTGGCAGTGTGAGGAGGGCCTGGCATCGGCTTTCCCAGGGGGCACATGCAGAGCCAGTCCCCCTGCGTGTGCTTGAGCAGAGGGACTGGCTCCTTCATCCCTTCCTCACTGTACACCAAGCTCTGATCTGTGCACCACGGATCCAGAACCCATGGCGTCACTGCCTCTCCAAACAGGCTATGAACCCCAGGAAGGGAGGAGCCCTTAAATCAGTTACAGTGGAGGAGGAAAGTCGCTTCCCCACCCACCGCCCACCATCCCCTGCCCACATGCTGGGCATCCTGTCTTCCCACTCCATCACTCATTCATGGATTTGTTAATCCCTCCTCTCATTCATCCATAGGCTCATACCCTCATTCCTGGAGTGCTTACAGCAGGCTGGGCCCTGCGCTGGGCATGCTGCCCCTGTGTGCCACAGGTGCAGCCACTCAGAACTGGGAAGCAGGCCGGGGTACCCCTCTCAGGAGGCCAGGCATCTGCCTCCGTGCACATTCTCAATGGGTAGATGAACGGATGGACCCATGAACTAGGATGGTAATGGCAGTTTATAGAAAGCATAGAGGAAAAAGAGGGAAGAGGAGATGCCCACCTCACACCACCTATGCCCCACAACAGCAGTTATGCCAAGTGCCAGCGCTGCTTGAAGGATTCAGCGTTTCCTGATTCACTCTGCAGCTTCATGAGAACCTTCTCTTTGCCTTCCATTTGCCCCCTGCTCCTCCCCATGTCTAGCAGTCTTTGGGTCAATGTGATGAGGTCAGTCCCTGATGAGCTCTACAGGATAGAGGCAGAGCCTGTGTGACCCCTTCCCACAGCATATTGATTAAAGAGCATTTCCATGCTGCCTAAGTTACGTGTGCACTCCACAAGGGCGGGCACCCCAGCTCCTTCCACAGGAAGTCATTTAACTGCATTCTGTTCCAGGATGGAAGCCAGAGAGGAGTCAGGGCCAGATATTGTCTCTGCCCCAGAGGCTCAGAGGAGGGAAAGGGAAATAAAATGTCAGGGGAGGCATTTCCCAATCACAGGGAACTAAACATTTTTGTATTATTGTATCATCTGAAAATAAGGTAACACTTAGTGGATAGATAAATACACAGGCAGGTAGATATTTAAAAAGACACATGTGGTAGTTGGGCACTGGAGTACAGTGAAGATGTTTCTAACATGTCACAACAGTTTCAGTGATCTTTAATTGCATGTCTACCCCATCACCAAGCAGCAGGAAGACAAAGGAGAGATAGGGAAATGGAAAAGAGGGGAAATAGTTCAAGTACAGCATCAGGCAGTTAGAAAGTCTTCCATCTCCTTTTTCATTCTCGAAGCAACTCTGTGACCTAGGACTTATTTCTACCTTTTAGGGACACTCAAACAGGCAAAGGGCTTTTCCCAACTGTCTTCCAAATGTCACACAGTAAGTGGATAATGGAGCAAGAACTCAAATGTGTCATCTTCTGAGGTCTCTCAATTTGAGCCCCAAGCTGCTTCTTTTGAATGGAAGACTCAATATGCATGTTCCCTGAACCACAGATTAGTTATAGTATTAAAAGATGACTTAAGACAGGAAGAGCACTTGTAGAGAGCAGCCACCTACTATTTCTAATTGAATATCTGGCAAGGATTTAATATTAAATATCCAAAATTTAACTCTATATTTTAAATCTCCATCTCTACATGTGTCCTTGGTTTGCGAGTGGCACCTCCTTTCACCCATTTACTGGTACAGAAGCCCAGGAGTCCTGCTTGGCCATCACATGACCCCAGACCAATCCACAATCAATCTTGGAGCGGTTTCCCCCTGCCTTAATCTGCTTTGTGTTGCTGTGACAGAGTACCTGAGGTTGGGTAATATATTAAAAAAGAGACCCACCTGCCCGGGAGCGGGCGCCGCGCGCCGGCCGGGGCAGCCACAGAGGGATGCTCTCTCCCGAGCGCCGGGACCCGCCGCGCTCCCCGCTCGCCGCGGCCGCGCCATACCCGCGCCTGGCCGCCAACATGGCGCTCTACTGCGGCGAGGGCTTCAGCGTGTACCCGCAGCCGCCGCCCTGGGCGCGCCCCCGGCCGCCAGGGCGCCCTACTCGCTGGTCGACTACTCGGCGCCGCCGGCCACCGCCAACCCCTGCCTGTGGCTCAACGGGCCTGGCGCTGGTCGCCCGCCCGCCGCCGCTGCCTACCTGGGCGCGCCGCCGCCGCCGCCGCCCGGGGTCGCGGCGGGCCCTTCCTGTAGCCGCCGCCCGCCGCCGGCTCCTTCGGGTGCGCACAGCTGCCCTTTGTGCAGCCCGCGCCTGCCGCACCCGCCTCGCCAGCAGGGCCCGCGGTGCCCGGGGAGCTGGGCTGGCTGTCCATGGCCAGCCACTAGGACCCGATGAAGATGGTGCAGCCGCCCTATTCATACTGGGCTCTCATCGCCATGGCCATCCAGAGCGCGCCCCAGCGCAAGCTCATGCTCAGTCACATCTACCAGTTCATGGCCGACAGCTTCCCCTTCTACCAGCACAGCAAGGCCGGCTGGCAGAACTCCATTCGCCACAACCTGTCGCTCAACGACTGCTTCAAGAAGGTGCCCCGCGACGAGGACGACCCATGGAAAGGTAATTACTGGACTCTGGAACCCAACTGCGAGAAGATGTTCCACAATGGAAACTTACGTCGGAAGCGAAAGCGGCGCTCCGAGGCCAGCGGCAGCTCCGCGGTGGCCGCAGGGACTTCCAAGTCAGAGGAGGGGCTGTCCTCGGGACTGGGGACCGGAGTGGGCGGCATGGCCCAGGGAGACAGTTCCTCCCTACTGCTGCCAGCGCAGTCGCCCGAGCCCGAGCGCGCCAAGAGCCCCGCGTCCCCTCCGGGGGGCCCGGTGCTGGCCTCGGCCCCCTGCCTCAGCGCCTTCTTCAGCAGCCTCCGCGCCATCAGCGGCGGCAGCAGCACCCAGCGCGCCGGCCTGGCAGCCGCCCCCCGGGGGTCCAGGGCACCCAGCTGCCACCCGGCAACGCCTTCCCCGAGGCCTCCGCAGACGCCTCCTCGCTGAGCACCAGCGGTGGCGGCAGCCAGCGGTCTTTCTACTACAGCCCCTTCCCTGCCGGCGCGGGCTGGGGCCAGAGCAGCCCCTTCAGCAGCCCCTTCTATAACCTGGGCGTGGTCAACAGCCTCATCTACCCGCGGGAGGGCTCCGAGATCTAGGGCACACCTGCGGCGGTGCTGCGGACCTCCAGTCCGGTCTGGGTGGGGCTGAGCTTCTCTGCATTTCTCCCCTGCCTGATCCTGGCGGTCCTGTTTCTACCCGGGAGGAGCCAGGTGGAGCTGTGAACCTCAGACCCCAGCAAGCTTTTACAGGTCTCCTGGAAATGGGCTTCTGGGGAGAAGGCCACCTGCCTCCAAGACAGGCAGCCTGTGAGGGCAGAAACTGGGTCGGGAGGCTTGTCGCTCTGTGCCAGGTGGTGGGCTCCAAGGTGCTCAGGCAGCTGGAACAACAGGCCCCAAGGACGCTAGGTGGGAAACAACAGCAGAGGGAACAGCTGGACCCACCTGCCAAAGGCTCGCCAAGCGACTGGCTATCTCCTGTCCTGCAGCTTTCTTATCTTTCTAGAAAAACCAGGTAATTTTTTGATAGGAAACCTCCAACTTTGTGTCCTTGGCCTCCAGTTAGTTTTTATCAGTGTCGGAAGCACTGTAAATCTTTGAGCCATGTCCAGCTCACAGTCACCCCTGATTGGCACCCACTAGGTACTAACCACAATAAAACATTGCAGGCAGCCCTGGGTGCCCGTGGATCCTTCTAGACGTAGACGCAACAGACTTTAGCCCGGGGAATCCTGCCTGGCAGGAGTGGCAGAAGAGCCCTGTGCCCACACTTGTGGAATTCGGAGATGAGAGGGGACTCACCCCAGGTCCCAGAGAGGAGACGGTGGAGCTGGGCACTGGTTCCAGAGCTGGTGCTAGTAACCTGTATCCTAGCTGCTCACGCAAGCTGCACCCTGGGCAGCAGAGCTGGATCTCACTTGACCAAAGATTCTGGTTGAAACAGCAGAGTCCCTGGTGGTGTTTCCTGAGCAGGAAAGGGGTCACCCCAGCTCTGCTAACTTCTGCTGCCCAAGTCCAAGGTCTGGGGTGACTGCTGAGCTAGTTGACCATGGCTCCTATCCTGATCTCAGCTCCTGTCATGGGTATTTCATTTCCTACAAAAATTGTTAGAATTTTGTTAAAAATAGTTTAAAAATGGAATTTCATAGTTTTTAATATGATGACCCATTTGTGGTTAAATTTTTTTAAAATAGTAGATGATTTTATTTATCTTAGCACCCCCTTTCACTTCTCAGAGGCTTGGTCCCTTCATGCATTCTCACGACCCTCCTCCCTGTGCCCAGCAGGGACCTGGGACATTAGGTGGCAAATACTTGGCCATAATTTGTTGAATAGCAAGTTATTTAAAATGTTAAAAATGAATGTTGGAATTACAGGGACAGCAGTTCACTCAGATGAAGACAGTGTCCAGTGAGTCTCCTTTCTGTCATGTTTTTCGAGCCTTTGATTATGAACATTTTTAGTCTGGGATTTTGAATTTTTTAGAAATAGGATCACATGCATATTGTGAAAAAAACCCTTTTCATGTGTATTCTTTAAGATACAGTATTTTTTAAAAATCTTAATTTTGAAATAGAACATGTGAAAAAATAGCTTATTGGAGTAAAGATTAGGTCCCCCGTTGCTTTTTAACCGTTAAGCAGAAAGAACCAAAGAGACTACCTAGCCTCCTGTGTGTACAGAAAACTCTTCCTATGGATATTTTTGTATGTGAGCTAGCATATGAACTTTTATAAATATTGTTTCTAGCACATTTCTATATTTGTAAGTTAATTTATAATGTGAACCAGGGCAGCAAAGAAAAAAAAAATTTTCCCAGGAAAGTCAAGTGCCTGCTGAGAAGATCACATGAAAAAAATTCCAAGTGGGAAAAAAAAAGAAAAGAAAGAATTATTTGGTTTATAATTCTGGTAGTTAAAAAATGCAAGCAACATCGTGCTTATGTCTGGTGTCTCATTCACTCTGAGACCAGCAATAATCTCTGCCAAGGGTGGTGCCCTATGACCTAGGCATCTTTCACTTGGCCCCGCCTCTTAAAGATCCATTTCTCAAGACTGATGTGCTGAGGACCACACTTTCAGCACATGAGCCCTCTGGAGCAAACCAAGACCAACCACAGCACCTTCACATGCCTCTTGGGTCTGTCCCCCTCTCTCCAACTGGACAGCGCCCAGTACTATCATCCTCGCTTGTCTCCCAGGCCTGACTCCCCATTAGTTGTTAGGAGAGCCAGCAAGGTCAAAATTGAAGCTCCCGTTTTACAAACAAGGAGAAGGAGACCCACAGAGACTCAAAGTCTACCATCCATGGTCACACAGGAAGAGTTGGATCTGCACTGATGGAGTCACGGAGCTCTGTGTTTATCACCATTGTGACTTCATCTCCTTGGTCATACTTGTTTCTTAAAGGTGCCAGGGCTCAGAGAAGAGTGACAGATGCTACTAGGTTGTCAGGGAAAGTTTCTGAGAGGTGACACTGAGGATAAGCTAACAGGAAGACTGAATAATTTTCCCAAACAAAACCCTCCCCAAACACCATCCCACCTAAGTCTTCAGATACACAAGGAAACATGTGGGTGGTCATGATGGGAACTGTCCCTCAGCCATGGTCAGTAGGCAGGCCGCAGACCACACCTCTTGGCCAGCCTGCTGTGCACACTGCCCTCTGTCATCTGGGAAATGAGGCTGAAGTTAATTAGTTCTATTTACTGCATTTCCCTGTCCTTTCCCTGTGATGCAAGCTCTGTGATTTCCACCTCTCTGTAACTGATCAAGAGAAGAGACAGTAACCCCACAGTGGGATCCTGCCCACCATGCATGCACGGCTTCTCTGGAAGACCAGTGCTGATTCCTGTGAGCACTCCAGCTGCCCAGCATACCTCAGTGCCACCTCTGCCTTTCCAGCCTGCGCAGTCAGGCCTTGGTTTTTCCATACCTGTCGCTGTTCAGCACTGCAGCTTTTATGCATCTTCCAGACAGGATCCCTAGAGAACAGTTGGCCTCTCCTTCAGGATCATTCAGATTAGTGAAAGTCACCGAGATGAGGAAGGATCTGTGGAAGTCACCAGTGACCAAAGTGCAGTTGGACTGGGTGGTCTCCAGGGGAGAAATTGAGGCTCAGCCAGAGGAAGGCCCTGCCCCATTGCATAGCCCTTTACTTGGAGAGCAGGTAGGGCTGAGTCACCCAACCCAAATCTGCTGTAATGGTCCTTTGGTTATTTCCAAGATAGGTGACAATTCTATGAAATTTCATCCCATCTGGTGTCTATATTTGGGGGAGGGAGAAATTCTGCTCATGGGTGACTGGGGAGACACCTCTAAAAGGACATGTTGAGTCTGCACCCCTGGTTCCTGGAGATGTGAGCTTATTTGGAAATACTGTCTTTGCAAATGTAATGAAGATGTGAGTAAGGTTCATACTGGAGTGGGGTTGGGCCTTTAATCCAGCACAAAGGGTTTATTTTAAAGATGGCAGACCTTGTGCCAGACAACACAAGGAAGAGACTGATGCACAGAAGAAAGATGGTCACTGGGTCCAAGACTGGAGGGATGTGGCTGTAAGTCAAGGAAAGATGGCAAGTGACAGCAACTTCGAGAAGCAAGTGACAGGGTGTGGCCCCACTGGCAACCTGGGTGTTGGACTTTTGGTATTCAGAACTTGAGAGAATAAACTTCATTTGGGTTAAGCCACCCAGTGTGTGGCAGTTTGTTATGGCAGTCCTAGGGACGTCATACAAGCATATGACTCCAAAATGAAGATGCAAGGTGGGTCTTGTGTGGGTACACAAGGGACGACAGCCTTCTGGACATGGAGTCAGCTCTCCTACTGTGCTTCTGCATCTGGAGCTTGGCACTCATGCAGGGCATTGCAGCTGTGGCACAGAAGCCCTCAACTGAGTCTGGTCCAAGCCAATGCTGTTCTGCCCCAGGGAGGATTTGTAGCCTCTTGGGGAGAGCTCTTACTATGAAATGTAGTCAATATGTTGGATGAC
Organism: Sciurus niger; assembly: GCA_020740815.1. Lineage (NCBI taxonomy): Eukaryota > Metazoa > Chordata > Mammalia > Rodentia > Sciuridae > Sciurus > Sciurus niger. The sequence goes on from JAHUXG010016794.1 coordinate 106,123, forward strand.
AGCATAATAATTTGTAAAAATCCAAATGCTTTTGAGAATGAAAGGGGATGCCCTTATTACTTCCTCTCAGGAAACTGTGAATTAGAACTGTCTGTGTAAAGCTGGGATACACTGTCACCCAAATCAGAGGTGGCTTGGTGGAAAGCAGATAAAATGCTTAGAAATGATGGCATGACATGTGCCCAGGATACAGGAGTCTAGGAACCTGTTTGTGACCTGGTTTCAATAGCAATAGTGTTGATGAACTTGAACCAACTGCTACTCTGCTTCCTGGGGTTTCACTTACTCACCTTTGAAATGGGAACAATAACCAAACTCACCATAGTGTTTAAATGTCTGTGTAAGAGGCACATTCATTGCAGAGATCTGAATCACTTTCATTGATTGTTCTTATTGAGGCTGTCCTTGGCAGTGCTATAACTGTTCCTTGGTGAATTAAAGCTGAGTTCCCACCTCTGCTTGCTAGACTCACTTGGGAATATCTATTGAATAAATGATGAACCAGTTTCCTTGAGTTTCTGTAGCCAAGATCCACAGACTGGGTGGTTTAAACAATAGAAATATTTCATCTCATGATTTTGGAGGTCAGACATCTGAGATCAAAGTTCCTCCCAAGGTCTTTCTCCTTGACTTGTAGCTGGCTGGCTTTCATCTCTCTTCACATGGTCTTCCCACTGCACAGCACTGTCCATGATTCTTCTGTCCATAAGGACACTAGTCATATTGGTTTTGGAACCTCATTTTAAATTAATGATCTCTTTGTGAGACCCTGTCTACCCACAGCCAGATTCTGAGTTGCAAAGATTTAGCACTTCAGCAGATGAATGAATTTAGGGGATGGGTCAGCCCATTATACATGCCAACCCTTATCCCTGAAAATGCTGTTATCTCTCAAGGCCTAAATCATTGGGATTTCCAGGACACACTTGCTCTGGTGAGCTGGAGACGTGTGGGTTCATATCTGAGTGGAGCATCCAATTACAGGCCCTTCCTTGCACTCGTGAATGGAGCTGTGTGTCACTGCTAAGGCTCAGACAAGGTGCCTGAGCACCAACATGAGTACTGCTCTGTCAGCAGCTTTGGCTCGTGGTATCAAGTGCAGTATTAGCTTAGGTGATGACCTCAGAGCTCGTGAGTGCTGTGCTAGGCTGGTGGAGGGTGCAGCCTATTTCTCCCCAGATAATGGCAGGGATGATGCTGAGAGGTCACAGAGATCCCCTCTGAGCCTCAGTGTCCCATCACTAAAAGAAGAAAAGGCTTTCTGTATCACATAACTCACATGATATTTGTTCATCATGATGAACAAATAAGAACATAAACTTGTAGTTTCCAGATCATCATTGGTCCATAGAGTGGCCTCATGTGCTCCTATGACTACTTACATTTAAGTTTAAATAAATGAAAAATTCAGTTCCTCACTCTTACTACTCGCATTCTAAGTTTTCAGTGCTCACAAGTGTACAGTGACCACCCTATAGGACAGTGTGAACTTAGGCACATTCCTTTCATCACAGAAAGTTCTTGATGGTGCTGAGTGAGTGCCTTGTACACTGCCCCTAAAAGGAGTTATCACCATGATGACCAACACCTGGAGATGCAGTGATGCTTTGTTCTTCTTCTGTGTCTCACACACAGAGTGGAATAATAGGGACTCCACTAGAGAACTGTCCAATTTCTAGAGTCGTGGACTCTTTCACTACACATATTACCTTCTATTTTCAACTTAACAATGGACCATTTTTCTTCTGTCATTAGAGACCACAAAACCATTATACAACCTGCCAAGCAGTAAGCACACTTCTGACTTTGTGGAGTTCTGCCAAGGAGGTCATCCAGAGCATTGCTGCCTTAGCAAGGAGGCTAGGCTGAAATCTGTGAAGAGGACATAAAGGTCTAACTTCCTCGCTCTCTCTCTGTCCCTCACTTATATGTTCAACATGCACATTCCAGCCTCCTAGTTATCATTCTCCCCCCACCATCAGCTGCTGTGTAATGTTAAGGAAATGATGTGAATGTTTTTCACTTCCAGACCCTTGACAAGATAGGAATCTGATTGCCAGGCTACTTTTTCCCATCACCAGACTTAGATGTGGACCCCCAAAAGCTGTTTCTATCATTCTCACTCCTCCATCATCATTCTGCTTTCTCTGCAGCACTGCAGGTGGCTGCTTCTCCACCCAAGAATGGTCCTTGTAGCAAGAACTTTAAACAGCAGGTGAAACCTACTCAGAGGCAGATGAAAGGCAGCTGCTGGAAGCCAGCAGAGCGTGCTCACCTGGGAGCCTGCTC
>JAHUXG010016795.1:0-20866 GCA_020740815.1 Sciurus niger
TTCCCTTAAGCAGTATGATACAACAATCTTTGTTCCATTTGATTAACTTTGACTTCATGTACACTCTATCTGATATAAGGACATTAAAGTCTCCTTGTATATCAGTTCCAAGTGATTGATATTTGTTTTCCATCCTTAAACCCTAACTTGTGAATGTCTTTGCCCATGAGGACAGTCTTTTGGAGATAGCATATTATTGGGTCTTCCTTTTGAATCCAATCTTACAGACTATTTTTTTTTTGGCAGTGCTGGGGATTGAACCCAGGGCCCTGTGCTTGTAAGGCAGGCATTTTACTAACTGAGCTATCTCCCCAGCCTGAGACTATGCCTTTTGATTGATGAATTATGGCATTCATATTCAATGTTATTGAGATAAGATTTTTATTTCCTACCATTTTAAATTATTTCTCAATTTTAATTTTTTTTTAAGGCAGTTTCCATTTCCCTGGATCACCTATTTTATACACATCCCCAAAACATACACAGACACTTTTGCCATGTTTTGTTCATGACTTAGTCTGAACAGTTCAGATTCCTAAAGTTGTCATTAGGTCAGTCATCAGAAACTTCTTCCTCAGTATCTTCAGATCTTAGTTCTGTTAGCTTTAATTTGTTTCCCATCTGCCCACAAATGTCTTCTTCAGTTGCTAGACAGAGATGTAGGCAGAAGGTATCCACAGAATTAGGTTCCCCACTATCAGGTTTTCTCCTTTCTGGCATTACCTCTCACTTTCCATGATCTGGGAATTGACTCTCTGTTTTCTGGGTCTTCATGAACCCAGGCTACAGGTTTCTTTAAAGATTTTTTACCACCCTCCACCCTGTGGCCTCTCCTCAAGTAAAAAGAAGAAGGAAAACCAGTTCCCATCCCAATGACATAACATTGCCTTTTTCATAGTGTTAAATGGACCTCTATTCTATGCCCTGACTTAGTCCTTCTTTAGTGTTTTCAGGTATGATTTTTTTTGTTCCTTTGTCTAGAGTTTATAATTGTCTCTGTGTATGTGCTGGAGATAGGGAGGAAGAGACTCAACCACATTAAGAAATACAATTATAGAGCTATATTTTTATATTAAAATGGTGTGAAAATCCATAAACTTTTTGTGAAAATTAAACACATATGACACCCAACAATTCTTGGCACTATGTTCTGAAGTCTTTCTAACTTCTTCCTATTTTTCTATTTATGTATCTTTTCCCATATAAACCCATCTTCATTTTTGTTCAATGCACTCTGACAGATGTTCCATCTCTTGAAATCTGCCTCACCACAGCAGCATGGCTTTTTTTCCTTAACACGTTTCCAGGGTCTTCCCCTCAGCCACCCTTGCTAAACACTACCATGTCCATGGCCAGCAACTGCCATGCAGTGTATGTTATTTTTCAGTTTTTAGATCAAGTGTGGACTATTGAAATGGTATGTCCCAATGTCATACAAAGAGAAGGAAAATGTCACATGAGAACTTTTCCACACCATTTATCAAGAAAACCCAAATGTGCTTCCTTGAGTGGTGAGATCTGAAGATCGTCTTCAAAAGATATTCTAGTCTGCCTTTTGCTGTGCTATTGAGGATCAGGAAAATGAATTAAGTAGCTTGGAAATAATAAACTGTTTTGTGTAAATTACTTGACAGTGTTGTGAACTTGATATTATCTTTCATTTTTAAGAAGGCTTATTTTATTTTGGATGAGTTTCTTTTGGGAGGGAAAGTTAAGGAAACATCCAAAAAATGTTTTTAAAGCAACCGAGCAAGCTTATCTACTATAGGAGTCGCAACATGAATATTTTAATGTCCCTGTGCACTAAGTGAATACTCATCAAATATGCAAAATTTTGCAGAGGAAATAGGGAGCTGAAATATTTATGAAAAATATATTCTCACCTTGATAACTATCATATAAAATAATAATAGAATATTCTAGAACCAGTACCATTACAATTCAATTTTTTTGTTTGCATTCATCTTTCCTTTATTATTTCATTCTATATATGATCTTGATATATTTTATTCTTCTGACAAGTTATGATGTGAATGTTTTGAGTAATAGTTCATCTTCAGCATGTGCATGTAACAAGTAATGAAGCATCTGTGATTATTTTATAAGAGAAAACAGCATTCATTGTTTCTTATTAAAAAGAATTTGGATGACATACTCTGTCCAAGTAAAGAGTCCCATAATATTTAGTGTTGATCATTCTTCAATTGTTGAAAGGGAACAAAAAAAAAGCAAAACTATAGTGTGATTTTCTTGAAAACTGACTTAGAATGTTCTAATGTACCACATAAGAGTATGTTTAAATAATACAAGAAACTAAAATTAATTTGTACTCATGTAAAATATTTAAAAGTTTCAGTTAAGAAATTTTGTAGTGCCATATTTATTGAATCATATTTGTGCTATATTATGATATTGATCAGTCTCTTTAAGAACTTTCAGAAAGCTATGTTAGAAATGTCTTCTACACTATATATTGCTCAGTGATACTCCTTTCCATGTATTAATACTGAACTTATTTATGTAGTTCAAAAATTATTATGGTGTCTCAATACCTAAATGTTTTTATATTGTAAACAAAATATATTTATTAATTTTTTTTTTATATTGCAGCCACTCTGGCATAAAAAAAAGGATATCTTGTAAATAAAAGCTGCAGTCCAATTAACTCAGTGGATATTTTGGATCACTCTACCCCCTCCATTATTCATTTTTCTCCCAAAATATCCCCATATCCTCACAGTGGAACCATGTAATAAAAACACTAAATCCTTGGGATGTATGGTTCACATCTAAATATCATTTGAGTACTTTCAAATAATGTACAGTTCTTCATGTAAGAAACATATTTTGTGGTCACAGTTACTTTAAAAAGTAATTATTTTCAGGGTCTAGCCTGTTCGCTTTGGATGCTATGTGCTGACCTGTAACGTTATTGCTTTTCTTATCTGTATTCAGCTGCTTGCTTTAAATTAGTAGATCAAGAAATAGCTTTTCTTGAATGTCTAAAATAAAGTTATTTCATCTAAAATAAAATAATAGCAACTATCAAAGTTATTTCCATGTGGATTTGTATAAATGAAGGTTTTTCTGTTTCTGTCATTATAAAATAAAATTATTTTATCTAAAATAAAATAATAGCAACTGTCAAAGTTATTTCCATGTGGACTAGTATAAATGAAGATATTCCTGTTTGTGTCATTATTACTTTTCTCCCTCCTCCTTTTTACATGGAGTACTCAAACATTTCATACTTTTGCTATATCTGAATCTGTTAATACCTGAAACTCATTTTTCCACTACCCAACTCTGTAGCCCCAATCTAACACTATTGCTCTGATTCTTAGAAAATATTTAGCTAAACACACAGCCCTTATATTTTTCACTGAGAAATAAACTCATACATGCAAAGGACTTTTTCTGTCCTCTTTAGAAAGTTTTTGAACAGGTATTTTTAAAATATTTTCTTAAAGATGGATTTAATTTAGTAATGTATTTCACTTAAATATATCCAAAGTATCTTTTCCACATTATCAATAGAACAATAAAAATTTAATTAAAGTTAAAATTTTGTGAGATAATAAATGCTATTACTGTCCTAAGCAACTAAGTGTTTTTAGTTTTTTTTTAAAATACATTTAATATGTACCGACTTAACCATTATTGTGTTTGTTATCATGAAAACACTTCATGCTGTTTTGCAACCATCACCATTATCTGTCTCTGAGAATTCTTTTTATCTTGTAAAACTAAAGATCTGTACCAGGTAATCAGTAATTCTCATTTCACTTTTTATCCCAGCAGCTACCATTTCTATTTTCTTTTCCTATGATATTTATCACAATTATTGAATTATTTTATATTATTTTCCTACTTTTTGAAATTTGATGTATATTTCACATTTATGGCACAAGTCAGTTTGTACTAACTTCTTTCAGGTACTTATTAGCCACGTTTGGCTATTGAGTGCTGTTTCAAATAGCCAGACTCTATGCTATAATGTATACTGAATCCATATATAATTGATCTGTTACCATGTGATATAAATCATTTCTGTTACACTTTCTTAATCTTATTCTTATTTATTATTATGAACAATAGGCAGGTTCCAGTTTTCAAAAATTTTGAAATATGCAGGTCCCAATTAAAAAAAAAAAAAAAAAAACTTGTATGCCCAGATTCTGAAATGATGTCTATGTAGTTGGTTAGACATCAGTAACCATATGATTGTGTTTTAAAAGTTTGCTAAGAAGTTGGTGGTTATGAGCTACCAGCTCTTAGGACTTTTGTAAAATGTAGATTTCTTGATGTCTCTGTTGGGGTTGACAAAATTACCATGCTTGATGGCTTACTACAGGGACTCTCTCTAGGGTATCTAGAGTAAAGTCTTATTTCAGATTCATCTAGAGAGAATGACATAGCTTGGTTCATCTTAAATATCTAGTATGTTTAAATGGATGGCATTGATGGCTGAATGTTAAGGTAGCTCCATAAGTTTGACAGTCAGATATGAGATACCATTTAGGACAGCCCTATACTAAACAGGTATCTTTCTGGATTCAACTTTTGATTTCATTGACTACCTCCTTGCTTGGTAAAATACCTGTGTTATGTTATCTTTGAATTCACATCAAAACCTCCATTTTTGCCTATGATGGAGTAACTTGTAGAAGACTAAAGCTTCTGCTGAAAGTACTAGAAGTGCTAGGAAACTAAAATACTTTTGAAGGCACTGTAGAGTTGCTGAGTCAGTTAAGATTCAGGAGAGAGGGATACAGACACATTCTGAACTGGATTTTCTCTTGTGTTTTCTAACTCTTAAACTGCAGAGAAAAAGAATAAAAGCTGAAAAGGGTATAAAAGATAAGCAAAAAGCAACTGGAAAGTTGCATGGAGCTTTTGATAGTTTGTTGTTCTGGGCCAGGTTACAGTGGAATCTGGGCAGGGTCATAAGAGTGAGGACATAGCACAGGAAGGTAAAACTTTTTAATAGTGTTCAAATTCAGTGGCAAGCAATCTCTGTTACCGATTTGGTTGAGTTTGATCTGTTCATCTACTTTGACTTCCCTCTAGAATAGAATTAAATTTTCTTTGGCAGAAGGTAACAGCATCTAGAATTTGTATATTTTCCCTATAGGCATTTCATAAAATCATTCACATAGAGTGCTTGGCAGTCAATAAAAAATTGCTAGGAGTACAGTAAGACCAAGAGAAAAAAATCAAGAACAGGAACAGTTCAAAGCATCAAAATAGTCTTGATACAGATTACACAGAGTTGGGAGTTACAGAAGCATTAAAATATAACTAATCTAGTTGTGAAAATGCAAGCTAAGATTGAAAATTTTACTAGAGAAGTGGGATCTATAGAAAAGAAAAGGAAATTTTGAAACAGAAAAACTATAGTAACTAAAATTAAGAACCCAATAGATAAGTTTAATTGCAGGTTAGATATAGTTGAAAATAGGAATAGTAATCTAAAATATAAATTAATAGAAAATATTCAGCAGAATATACTTGCAATTTTGGTGTTATAACTAAACCAAACTAAGGCATGAAGTCTTTTCAATAATTCACCACCTTCAGTTGATGAATGGATAAAGAAACTGTGGCATATTTATACAATGGAATATTACTCCGCAATGAAGAATGATAAAATTATGGCATTTGTAGGCAAATGGTCGAAATTGGAGAATATCATGCTAAGTGAGATAAGCCAATCTCAAAGAACTAAAGGACGAATGATCTCGCTGATAAGCGGATGAGGACATATAATGGGGGGTGGGAGGGGCTAGCATTAGGTTTAGGGTTAGGTTTAGAGTTAGGCTAAGGACAGCGGCAAGAATGAAGGAAAGAAGGACTGTGTAGAGGGAAAAGAGGGGTGGGAGGGGAGGGGGGAGGGGAAAAATAAAATAAACATCATTACCCTATGTAAATGTAAAAAAATAAAAAATAAAAAAAATAAAAAAAAAATAATTCACCAAAATCCATCTCTTATTTTTGAGCTTAGGAGTGAAAAAAGTTTTTTTTTTTAATAGTGTAATTGTATTTCTTGCTATTTCAATGTGTGTGGTTTTACATTTTTCCTGTAGGGTTTACTTTGAAATATATATTTTATATAACATAGAGAAGGTAAGGAACAAAATTATTGCTACTTGTAAATTTGTACATGATACCCTCCATTTAGTCTCTGAGCAAACAAAAATTATTACATAACTAGTATCTTATACAGAGTTCACCTTTTCAGCAAACTCAACTACTTAGAATAGAGCCTTAGAATGAGACAATAAGCAAAACACAGACAGAAATAGGTAAACAGAGGTGGTTGGTAAAACTTAGCATAAAGGAGTTTTTTAAAACATTAGTTGTAGATAGATACAATTCCTTTATTTTGTTTATTTATATTTACGTGGTACTGAGAATTGAACCCAGTGTCTCACATATGCCAGGCAAGCACTCCACCACTGAGCCACAACCCAGTCCAAGCATAAAGGAGTTTATGAGGACCTTAGTCTTATATAGGATAATGCTTATAGCATAATGGTAATCTGGTAAACCTGCTAATTGCAAGTCAGAAAGTAAATCAGAAACAAGTGATGGGTAAATTGGTGAAGAAATTGGTTTGGGAGCTAGTACATTGTTTCATCATTTATAAGAATTACACCACGAATTGTGTCATTCATGTATAAGAAAGAAAAAATGCTCTCAATTACATTTTGACATCCTATTAATTGTGAAATACATCCTGATTTCAGAGATGGTATACTGTGGAGGATAAAGTCAATGGCAATCCTATTTTTAAGTCTAATTATTTGTTATTTGCCTGACTTGGACCAGGGGACTTCTTTGAGAAAATTTTCTAATATATAAAAATGCAATAGTAAAAGGTCAAAAATTATTCTTTATCCTTTCCTCTTTACCTCTCCTAACCCATGGTTATATCTGAAGTTATCCACTGACTGGTTCCCATGTGATTGTGATTTGTAGGGATAGAATCTTTTAGAAAGTACGTTTTAAGAAAATTTCCAATCCTTCTAAATTTTATTATTATGATTGAATTCTAATTTTGAAAAATTTCTGCTATTTCAGTAATACCAAATAAATATAGCATCTTTCTAAACAAAAGGTTGAATTTTGTGATGTTTGCAAAGTAAAAATTTCCTGATTATAGTCATCATATTCCTATATTGAAGATTCCCAGGAAACACAGAATGACATTGTTTTCTTGAAGTGTAAAATTTTGATAACTTCACGTTTGTGTTCATTCTTTCAGAATTTTCTCCAGTCACATTCAATTGATAGGATGAGAAAGTTTAAGAGAAGGCTCTCCCTCACTCTTTGAGTATGCCAGATTATTGTTCAATCATTATGTGAATTATCTGAACAAATGATTATTGAAGTAAACAACAGCAAGGTTAATAGTTCATATTTGGGATGGAGAAGATGCTTCCCCCATTTAATTACTTTGTAAACAATGTGAATTTACTGTCCAGATAAAGTCAAAATAATGACCTTTTATTTCTTTCTCTCTCATTCCCTGGTGTTTTAGGAAACACAACATTGTATAATTTTCTCTTGCTTACTTTTCACTCCAACATTGTTACTATGCCTGTCTCAAGTCATAATGAATCATTCCATCTCACATTTCTGATTTTTTACTAGTTTAAAATTAATGATATATTGCATAATATTATCATAATTGTTAAATAACTATTTTGACATTTAAATTGACATTTAAATATTTTTGCTAGTCTTATAACCTGAGTTAATGCAACTTAAAAATGCATAGAACATTTGTGAAAATTTTTTGTGGTCTCAATATATGCATTATTGACTCTCTGTTAAATTCTAAGGTTCATCATGAATGCATGTTATTGTTTTTCAATTTTATGTTTGTCACAGACTCTATCTGTAGTATTGACCACATAGAGCAGGTAGGTATATAATGTTTCATGCATGTGACAGTCATTTTTACAAGTCAGAGTAGTAATACACAGATAATGATATAAAATAAAGAGTTTGTTAAATTGAATGAATTAAAATATAAACTGAGTCACATTTTTAGAACAAGTCTACATATTCAAAATAAAAATACCCCTAGGAAAGTTATAATTACCAGAAAGGAGCTTACATGACTAGCTGCCAGTGTGTCATGACACACAGATTACCTGGCAAGCCTTCCCTCACTTTGCCAGAGATTCTGCTGTAGAAATTTGTGGCAGCAGGTAAAACATGGTCACCCTCACCCATTGCATTGCATGTAGATGCTTGTGCCATAAAAGAGGGAAAGACATAGTGGAAGGGGATCTTCATTTTAAGTCAGAAGTCATGGGTTGGGATTTGATAACCTGAAACACTTGGTTGGACAACTCCAGGGAAGTCATTTATTCTACTGAGGCTTCAGATACCATATTTCCTTTTCTCTGAAGGGTTGTTATTTACTCAAGGATACCCATTGTGTTGGCAGAATAAATATTTTACAGTCTACTTTTCTTTGCTTCAAAGTCTACAGTATTGTATCTATTATCCCAGACCTCCTAGTTTCTGGTGAGACTTCACTGAGAGCTACTGTTTTGTGTTTAATGTGGGTCAGGAGAGATGGGCTAGCAGGAAATTTAAAATGCTAATTTGGATATACTTACATGGAGGAGGGGAAAAGTTGCCTTTATATGAAATCCCAAACTTGATTTTATAGTCTTTTATTTTTCTTGCAAGTTGATATCTACTAGATATCTGAAACAAAATTCTAATTTTCTTTCAGAAACCCATTGAATTCTTGGTATTACTTATATCCAGTGTGTTCGGGGGCAATTTTTGTTTGTTTGTATTTTATACCAGGGATTGATCCCAATGTTCCTCACCACTGAGTCACATCTCTAACCATTTTTAATACTTTGAGATGAGGTCTTGGTAATTTGTTTGGGGTATTACTAAATTGCTTAGGACCTTGCTATGTAGTTAAGGCTACCTTTGAACTTGTGACCCTTGTTAGCATGTCCAGCTCACTGTGTTCATTTTTAAGGTAGAAGAGTCTTGCCATTATGTTTGCCAGTAATATTCAGAAATAAAATAAACACAGTATGCATCTTCATGGGCGGTTTATGGGACATGTTTCTCAGTGGGGAGAGAGGTGGTACTGGGAATTGAACCCAGGACTACTCTACCATTGGGCTGTATATCTAGTTCATTTTAGTTTTCATTTTGAAACAGTCTTGGCAAATTGCTGGCTTTTTGTTTGGTGATCCTCCTACTTCAATTACCCCCAGGTAGCATTGTCACTGTACCTGACTTGGACACTTTATCTTTTTTGGGGGGACGGTACTAGTGATTGAACCCAAGGGTGCTACACCACTGAGAAACATACCCATTACTTTTTATTTTTTATTTTGAGAAAGGGTCTTGTTAAGTTGTTCAGGGCCTCACTAAGCAGCTGAGGCAGACTTTAGATCCACAATCCTTCTGCCACACAGTCTCTCAAGTCCCTGGGATTGTAAGCATGTACCACAACATTTGGCTAGGACATTTTCTTTTTAAAAAATTATTTATTGATCAACCTTTATTTTATACATTAATTTATATGTGTTTCTGAGAATTGAATCCAGTGCCTCACACATGCAAGGCAATTACTCTACCACTGAGCCACAACATCAGCCCCAGGACATTCTTAATGAGTCCTTAATGATTACAAGTCCTACCTCTTTTTAAAAAGAGCTTTGAATCAAAGAAAATGAACCTACTTTTTTGAGAAGTAGTTAATATTTTAGACAAATTGCATATTTTCTGAAATATTTTAATATTATTTATTGAAACATGCTTAGTTTGTAACCTGGTAAAATGTTTACAATATCTATTAGTAGTATATATTGTTATCTTTAATAACATTACCTTTTTCAATAGTAACTTTGACAAGTAGTAGAGAAGAAAAAATAGAAACTTGAATTTGTTCTTCAACAGACTTACTTGTGGTAATGCTTGATAGACATTGAAGAGATTGTAGGAAGCAAGGACTAACACAATCTGATATTGCATATTCCCTTGCTTTCATTAATAACTTTGACAGAAATTCTGCATCTTTTTGGTCAGTGCCTGATACTTGCTTCCATCACATTCTTTCCTTATTGAGTTTAGTTTTGTTGATGTTAGAATAAAAATTACTTTACGCTGAAGAGAAGTGTAGAACTTTTCTAAAGTACTTGCAAGAAAAGAGAGTTCTGAGCTCATCAGATTTTTAAATTTTTAAATTTTTTTTTAATTTTCAAAAATTAATTCATGCCATTTACCCTAAAATTTAAAAATAAAATTATCATATGAAGCAGCAATTCTATTCCTAGAGTTATACTCAAAAAATTTGTAACAGGTTTACAAAGTCTTGTTCATATTGTTTGCCACTTATAACTATATAACTTTTATTTTTGGTACCAGGGATTGAACCCAGGGGTACTTAAACACTAAGCCACATTCTTAGTGTTTTTTATATTTTATTTAAAGACAGGGTTTTATTCAGTTACTTCAAGTCTGGCTAGGTTGCTGCAGTTGGCTCTGAACTTGCAATTCTTCTGCCTCAGATAATATATCTGCTTTCTCTTTTCCAGTTAAAAACCAAGTTAAGAATAGAATGGACATCAGAAAGATGGACAGTTCTAGAGAGGGTATTTTTGATACTACAGAGAAGTAAAATTTGAATACCTGCCCATCAGAAAGGAACCAAATCCCATAAGAAGAACATGCAGAATAACAAAATGATTGGCAGCTTATGTTGGTGCTTAATTTAGGATCATACCTCATTAATGCTTGAAATAATCACTATAGACTAGTAGAATAATTAGATTGTCAACTCAGATATTACTCTTTTATTATTATGTCCTTTTAAATATCCAGAAAAATACATATCTGAAAGTTTCTATTTATTGTCTACTTCCCTGATCATTGATGGTGGTATCTATTTTTTAAAATTTCAAAAAAGTTTTTAGTTGCAGATGGGAACAAGGTCTTTATTTTATTCGTTTATTTTTATGTGGTGCTCAGGAGGGAACCCAAGTGCCTCATATGTGTTGGGTGCACACTTTACCACTGAGCCTCAATGACAAACCTAGTGGTTTCTTTTTTAAAATTCATGATTGATTTGACTTTTGCAACATGTTATGTTTTCAAATATAACATTTCAAAATTTCTTGAAATTTTTGGGGGTACCAGGATTGAACTCAGGGGCAATTGACCACTGAGCCAAAATAAAATATTATGTATTTTATTTAGAGTCAGGGTCTCACTGAGTTGCTTAGTGCCTCAATTTTGCTGAGACTGGGTTTGAACTAACCATTCTCCTGCCTCAGCTTTACAGATGTGTGCCACCACACCCAGCTAAACATAACAATTTTATTGTTTTATTAGATAAGTATATTTACTGAAGTTTCTGAGCATTTTTTATACTGCTTGCATTCTTTCTTGCTATGGAAAATTATTTCCTGATATGTTTCATGAAATTTGGGAATATGAACTCAAGCAGTTTTTATATGTGAGTAATGTGTGTAGACTTTACCTCTTTAGGTGTGACCTTACAGAATGATGTTCTGCAGTCAGCTCACACTGAGAGGTTATTCTTAAATTTTCAACAATTTTGCCTGTTAAACATGGCTATTATTAATTTTTAATCATACAAAGTTATAATTAAGATAAATTCCAAAGCAAAAGTAATAAATATGCAAGAGTAATTATTTCTGATTGTTCTAGTGCTTTTTACTATTGTTATCTATTCAGTAAGAGTTACTTCTGTGGTATATTTATTACAAAGTACCATGTGATGGTGTGCTACTGCATATTCTTCCTGTTATTACACATTCGGTGTCATGTTGGTAGCATGAAGTCTGCTGTGAAAGACTGGAAATCAGAAAACACTACAGGTCAGAGCTTGGCTGACTGTTGATTGTCTAAACCAGGGACTTGTTAGTACATTTTTTAGGTTTTGTGGACTATAGTCTCTGTTGCATATTCTTTTCTTTGGTTAGTAACATTTAAAATGCAAAAAAAAAAAAAAAACAAAACTATATAAACAACCAAAAACATGTTTAATTCAGAAATCATACAAAGACATCTATTCTTGTACTAGACTCTTGGTCTCAATTTAAGAAAGCAATGTTGAAAGTGTTAGGGAATGAGAAAAAATTTAAATTTACTGTATCTCTAGCTATTATGTAGTGAATGGCTCAAAAATTAAGCAAGTAAATGTTCTTCTGGTTCTCAAAAACTACTACAGCAAAGAAATATCTTTTCCCACTGACAGACTAGTAAAGTTCTGACATAAACCTGCATTGTTTTCATTTTTCTTGATGGGATCAAAACTACCAATAAACACTTGTATTTGAATCATACTTTTTTAAATAACATACTAACTTGGTTGTGTCAGGTAGCATTCAAGTATTTATTCATAGTCTGAGACTACCAAACTTACGTCATAATAATTTTGCAAGGGACGGGTGTTTCTGTGAGGACTCAGTTACAGTTTAGACACCCAAGGCTTTACCTTTTATCCTACTGTGCACCTAAACCCAAGCACTTTCCTGCCAGTATCAGCAACCCCTACCAAGAAAGTGACAGTCTGTCTACACTTAAGAGCTCTTGACTCTTAGTTCTCTCTTGACTCTCAGTTCTCTCTTTGTTAAATTTGCTTTCTGGGTATTGCCTATACATTCTTGTAACCACCTTTACATACTTAAACTTTATATTTTGATCTACATTTCTTTTAGGTAGGAAAATTTTCAAATATTGCTAGGAATATAAGGCATATTTAAATTCTTTAACTGTTTAAGTGTATTAATTTTTAATAATTATTTAAAAATTCAAATTTATTTTATTTATTTAAAAATTTAAATTTTTAAGTGTAAAAATTTGTGACTGTACATGTATCTGATATCAAATTTTAAGAGATTAGAAATCAATCACCAATACAATCATTTTTGCTGCCAAATTAATTTTTTGTCTAGATGTTATCATAAAATTTCTCCAGAATCTCTTTATAATAGAAGTGTATTCCATTATCATTTGCAACTGCTCATGAATATGAATTGGACTTCTTTTACTATTAAATTACCTAGACAAAAAAAAGAAATAAGGTGAATTTTAATATTGATTTGGTAAGAAACCCTTGAGTTCAATTTTTAAATAACTATTATTCATTAAAAGTTTGAATGTGTATTTCCAGTCTGTAATTTTTATTCAACTCTGGATAATGATTTGAATGCAAGTTCTTTCATAATGTTTCATAATCCAAGACTGTAAAAGCATTTTATAGTACTTCTTATTTGAAGTTAACATAACATTTGAGTTAATGTTTTGGTCTCTTAACTGCACACATATGCATCTGAGTATAAAAGACTGTTATGATCTGACTTTCGTATGCTCATTTTATATATATTTACCTGCAATAAAAATTATATAGTTGGATAAAATAAATATTTATTAAGGTAAACATTTTCTAATTTTTCAATACAGATATTGCTCACAAATATCTAAAAATGGGATCAGATGTTGAGAGTGACCAAGCTTCTGGAAAATCATCTGATGAAGTCCAGTAACCTACAGGTGTTTGTCTCAGAAATAGTAAAAATTTTAAAATATATACATATACATTTATATGAGTGTTTTTGTATATAAACACACACATATGGAGGTAACACTTTAAAATATATACATATACATTTATATGAGTGTTTTTGTATGTAAACACATACATATGTGTACATATATATATATATATCAAGCAAATAAAACAATTTGAAAATATTCATGAAGAGAGCTGTTAAATCAGTGAGTTGTATTCTTAATATTTCCTTTCTCCTAATTACTATTCCAAGGCAAGTACACATTAAGCATATTATTCTATATTAGAATATAGAATAATCATTTATAATTCCCTGTTGAGGAAAAGTGCTTTTTTTTAAATTTCAGAAATCTAGACTGACATCATTCTAGAGGGCCTTAACAAAGTCCTCTTTTCAGAAAATGTGATTTCAGTTATATCTCTTTGAGATTCATTTGGATACTTCATATTCATATTTAAAGAGAGAAAAATAAAATAGACATTAGCTTTTTTCCCCCTTGCTTTATAAGTATCAGTATCATTTCCTTTTTGGTTCATGGCACCGAGAAATTCCTAATGTACATAGTAAATTATTTCTCCATGTAAGTTATGCAACATATTTCTTTATTTTATCAGTGGGACATTATAACTTTGAAGGCAGATATTTTGACTATCATTTTAGTATGTACTATATATTAATATTTTTCTACACAAAGTGAAATCCTTAAAAATAGAAGTTTGTTTCTTTTCTTGTAGCTGCAGAGACAATGAAGATTAGAGTTAGAGTGTCTGTACTGCTGGTTGATTATATTTTTGTTGTTAAAAGATTGTTTTGAGTGAGTTAAGGAATACAATATTAGTGTTCTCTGTAATAAGTTAACACTTTCAACTCTTGAGATCAACTTGATATTTGTGTAATTATATAGATATATAAAATAATAATAAAATTATTCTTAGTTTTATTTGTAATATATGTTATTTTATCACTGGTGTGAAAGATTTTGGCACTTGGATCTGTATGTAGATCATATAATTCTTTCATTGAATTTATATTTTCCCCTAGAGGTGACATGCTATAGTTTTTATATATATATATATATATATACACACACATATATATATGTACGTATATATATATAATATATACACACACATATATATGTACATATATATATATACGTACAAATATATATGTATATTTAGCTTAATTCATTTTAAAGTAATCTAGAAGAATTTATTTTTTCATTCTTCCCTTTGCACATATACATATGATCTATTTCTGATTCATCGTGACCTAAATGATGATTTCAGCTTTTCAATGCTGAAAAATCAATACACATTTATTAAAATCCATAGTTCACAATTTGAATTTTGATATTTTCCCTGACTGGCTGAAAAGACCCCTGCCCCATCAGCTCAGGCCTATTTTAAGAGAAAAAGAAAAATTATTAACGGGGTATGTTAAAGGAATTTATCTGAAGATTTAGCTAAGAAAGAGGCAGGATAATTGGGAAAGTCAGAGCATGTCTGAACTAACAGGAGCTGATATACAGGAACTATAAAACTGTCCTGTAAAACTTCTGATCCCAGATTCCTGACCAAGGACAGAGTAAATAGGATGAGATAACAAAGGACTGTAAATGACAAAGTAAAATTATGGCTTGTGGAGCATGTTATCTTAAGATCTGAGCCGCTCTGACCCGGAGGGTTATCCTTAGTAAGGTTCCTTCTCGGGCCAGCTCCCCTGGGCTTCACAGATAAGATGGGAGAGGTCTGTGTTTATACATTCTTTACCATTTTTATGACCCGTGCTGCGGGCAATTAGGGAAAGCCTGTGTTTATGCAGGTGCGGAAGAGAGGGGCTGCGGGCAATTTGGGGAAGCCTGTGTCTCCGCCTGTGTCTCTATCTTTCATCCCCCTCTCCAGTTAAAGTAAATTTATGGCTTCTCCAAGAATGTCTAAATGCTGGATTCAAAATAACCAATAAGAAATCTGTTGCTTACCGCGCGCGAAACCTGCCCCTTTACCCTATAAAAAACCTGTACCCCAAAGCCCGGTGTGCCAGTTCACCGAAGCTCCGGCTGAGGTTTTACTGAGCACCCGCAGGCGCCTGTGTAATCAATAAACTGCCTCTTGCTTTTGCAGCCAGTGTTCGCGTGACTTTCCTTGGACAGGGGGACGGAGGGTCTTTCATTTGGAGGTCCCACCGAGATTTCCCCTCGACACCGCGAACCCCTGCCCGAGGAACGGCCAAATACTCTGGGAGGTAAGTTAAGCTGGCCAGCAGGGGGTTATTGTCTGTCTTTGTCTGTCTTGTGTAGTTGCTTTGTCTTGTTCGTTCTGAAGCGCAGCGATAGTACTTAGTAGGGGAACACGTGACCCATTAGTAGTTTGGGCAGCCTGAGAAGGAGTTGACGAACTCTGACTTCTCTCCTACCACCCTGGGAGACGTCCCAGGGGTTTAGGCCAAGAACTCCCCAGTTCGTTGGCACCTTAGAATGCTTTCTGGCACCTTAGAATGCTTTCGGTTTGTGCCGAAAGCGCTTTGAATACTTTTGGTTTGTGCCGAAAGCGTTTTGAATTTGAATCCCTTTGCTTTTGAATGCTTTCGGGTTGTGCCGAAAGCGTTTTGAATTTGAATACCTCTGGTTTTGGATACTTTCGGGTCGTGCTGAAGCCGAAAGCGTTTTGAATTTGAATCCCTTTGCTTTTGAATACTTTCTGTTTGTACCGAAAGCGCGCAGCGTTTGTCTCTTGTGGTTTCGTCTTTGTCTTGTGTCTTGTTGTGTATTCTTGTTTTATTTTGTTTTTCTTTAATGCTGTATCTTTGAGCTCACAATTTTGATCCTACAGACCTAGGTTAATGATTTTTTTTCTTTTTGATCAGTTCTATTTTTATTCAACTAGAGTTATTTTTAAACATCTGCTACATTGCAATGGAGATGAATATTACAAGGCCTTTTAGTTTTGTGTTAAATATAAGCGCGCATAAAAATTAAATTTTTTAAAATGGATCCAAATACTTTTAATTCACGTGATTTAAAGGTTCAATTCAAATTGGGTAAACTAATGAAAGTAAAATGTCTTTGAAAATAACTCACAAGTCTCTAGGTGGTCAAGCAAATAAAATATTGATGTTAATAAAATGTCTAGTATCAATTGTTCCTAGGACTTTTCTTCAACAGGAAAGAGACAGCAAATACTGTTCAGGACACTTGCCTGCTTTGTTGGTTTTTACAGAATAAGTGAATTAGAGTTAACATGTATGGGATTACTCAAATGTGTATGTTGGTGACATCTGATTAATTTGCAAAGTTAAAATGCTCATTGTTAAATAACATCAGGTACTCTTAACCCCTCAAATTCCATGGGGCATCATACTTAAACATTATTGGTGTTTTCATAGGTCGGTAAATAAAAGGGTTTAAACTTGCTTTGTGTCATCACTAAACTAGAAACAAGGTTACTAAGAGTTATGTCCTAACAAGTGGAATTCTATATACAAAGGGTCCCAAAAGTTTCAACTGTGTTTCAATTAGAGTACTATAAACAACAAAATATTTAATCATATTAAATTAGAGCAATTTATCTAAGTTCAGAAATTTCATAAGAGTTGTTTCAGAATGTGAACAAAAAGGGGTCAACAAATAGGAAAGAGAAAATAAAAGGTTCTGGGTTTGAAAATATATTTAATAAAAAAAAATGTTTCTGGGTAAGAAAGTCTGTGTGTAAGTAAAGGGCAAGTTTCAACAAGTCTGTGTGTAACTAAGTTGGTTGTATGTATGTAAAACAGCTAAAGCTATTAAAGGTTTTTCCTAAGGTGAAATACTAATGTGTTGATATAAACCAAAGTTTAATCTACATGGTAAAATGACATGGTAAAATGGCAAGGATTTCTTAGAAACACTAATTTACTCTTAACTTTGTGTCTATTAAGTTTTATTCTTTAGAACAATTAGTCTTAAAAATTGGGGTGTATACAATTATGGTTAAACAACTGTTAGAGTATTGTGCTGTGTTACAGAGTCTACATTTTTCTTTAAAAACTAAATTTGGTAAGAAAAAAAGTGTCAAGGTAATTGTGAAATGGTTTCTAGTTGTATATTAAATGTGTTCATATTTTTCAGGTATACAAGTTTTTAAAGCAGGAAATTTATCAAGCTGCTATTCTCCAGATTAAACTTGTCTGTAATGGTAATCCTAAACTTATAAAGAGTAAATTTTAATTGGGGATTTATTTCTATCATTTAGTGTTCTATTATAGGACCTGTTATCAATAGGGTATATGTAAAATTGGTTATATTTTACACTGAGATAAAGAATTTCAAATGTAAATGTATTTCTAAACATTAGAGCCTGACTTGTTTAAAGGTTAATTTTGTGAAACATGAAAATATTTTGCCACTTTGACACACAAAAGGAAAGTTAAAAGCTCTCTCAGCCTTTCTTTGATTCATGTTTTAGATACAATGTTAAATTGTGTTAATTATAAAGTTTATATAGACTCAGGAAACAGTATATGTAAACTACTTAATGATATTTAAGGAAGAAGCAAAGATCAACATCAGAATTAGAACACTTAAAATCTGTAAAGAGTCACGCCTTACCTGAGATAAGGCTCTGCCTCCCACCTTACTGCATGTTAGAGTGACTCCAAAATAAGTCAGACTTCAGCTTATTTAAAGTTATAATCAAAAGATTGTTTTTTTTTTGTAAAATTACCATGATCTCAAATAGGGAATATAATGTGGTTCTCAGTCAAAATTCAAGATAGCTATTATACAAGCAGAATATATTTTTACTCTTGCTAATTTTATTTTGTAAAACTGTTACCTGTTAATGTTTTGCAGAAGTAGCTGCTTCAAGAACACGCAACCTAGGTAACTTGTGATAATAAGCCATCACCTAACAGATAGTGTAACAAATACCAGAACAGATAGTGGTAACTTCCAGAACTAATGCAGACTCCAGTTAGATAAAAGGGTAAATAACTGTAAAGTTATGGACATTAAAGTTAAAGCCCAGTACTCTTACTTTATGACTGGTGAAACTGGCTTGCTGGATAATTAAGATCAAACTTAGAGATTGGAATTAAATACAGAAGGCAAGATAGGCCAGTATTTGGATCTTTTGTCCTCAGTCAGCCTGAACCCACGAACAAGAGAACTTCTCTAAGGAGCTTTGCAACTCTGTGTCACACAACCTCCTGATCAAGGAGATTGTTGAGACTAGAGGATGAGAATCACTCAGTGCATCTGCTGCAGAGGAGGGTCATGGAAAAAGGGAGACATCCCTTAATGCTTCCAAAGGAAGTCACCTCATCAAGGAGACCCTACCTAACCAATGGCACTGGTGGAGCTAAGAAGCTGCCCTTAAGTTCTCTACAAGTGGCCCCTGTGGGAACTCAGCTGACTCTTTAACAAGACAGGAACCAGGTCAATTTGACCAACTTGATGTTAGACACCCAGCAAAACAGTTAAAACCAAAATATAACCATTCTTGGGCATTTAAGAGAAATAACAGTTAAATGTAACTTAAGATGTACACTTGTGTTAGTCCACTAGAATAAAAACTGGAAGCTACAAATGAAAGAAAGATTCTTCAGCAAATGTGCCTGATAACTATCAAGAGAAACTGCCAGAGTCAGAAGTTTTTAGTCAGTTTAAGGCCTGCAGACCTTCCTAAGCTACACAGGTAGACTTAATCTATGTTTGCTCGTATGATTACCTAGCCCTAAGTAACAGAAGTATAGAGCTCTCTACTAAACACAGGTTATGCCAATAAAGGGATATTTTACAAAAATCAGATGACATTAAGTAGTTTAACTATATTTTCTGGGGACCTCTATGACATTAAGAGTTAAATGTTGTGTTTACATTCCTGATAACCTGGACAATGTTAAAGTTCCCAAATAAAGGCCTTGTCCTTTCCAGCCTTTGCTAGGTCTAGTTATGGGAACAATTTCTCAGTTCTTCCACCTCCTGGTGAAAGATTGACTTCTGTCATTTTCATGATACTCAGTGGCATGTTTCAGATGCTGCAACATTTACTTTGTACTAATTTCATTTCAGTACTCATGTCTTTTTGTTCTTCTATCATAGAAGCACCCACCCCCAGATGACTTTACAACCTGCTCCTCCCCAACCAGACTTCTACCTTGGACCCCTCGATTGACCTGATTTTTAAAAAAGGAACTCCAAACTGCTTGCCCCTCACTGCCCCCTTTCAGCTTCGAAGCAGCCAGAACGACCGACGCCCCCTTTTCCTTAAAGCAGTTGGGAGTTCCTATAGCTAAAGGGGGGGAGAGAACTGAAGAACAAAGGAGGCTTTAACCTGTGAAAGATGTGGGGTGCGCTCACTTCTTGGGACTTTTGGAATATCAGCCATGGCCCCCTTCTCCCTGCCAGGAGAAGTCTGTATTATTCCCTTTAAACAATCCAAACTATGGTCCTTACTCAACAGTACCAAATGATTAAGCAAACTGATAACCGAGGCAGGATGGACAAATGGATATAAGATTCTATCCATGATAAAGAAAAAGGGGGGAATGAAAAGACCCCTGCCCCACCAGCTCAGGCCTATTTTAAGAGAAAAAGAAAAATTATTAACGGGGCATGTTAAAGGAATTTATCTGAAGATTTAGCTAAGAAAGAGGCAGGATAATTGGGAAAGTCAGAGCATGTCTGAACTAACAGGAGCTGATATGCAGGAACTATAAAACTGTCCTGTAAAACTTCTGATCCCAGATTCCTGACCAAGGACAGAGTAAATAGGATGAGATAACAAAGGACTGTAAATGTCAAAGTAAAATTATGGCTTGTGAAGCATGTTATCTTAAGATCTGAGCCACTCTGACCCGGAGGGTTATCCTTAGTAAGGTTCCTTCTCGGGCCAGCTCCCCTGGGCTTCACAGATAAGATGGGAGAGGTCTGTGTTTATACATTCTTTACCATTTTTATGACCCGTGCTGCGGGCAATTAGGGAAAGCCTGTGTTTATGCAGGTGCGGAAGAGAGGGGCTGCGGGCAATTTGGGGAAGCCTGTGTCTCCGCCTGTGTCTCTATCTTTCATCCCCCTCTCCAGTTAAAGTAAATTTATGGCTTCTCCAAGAATGTCTAAATGCTGGATTCAAAATAACCAATAAGAAATCTGTTGCTTACCGTGCGCGTGAAACATGCCCCTTTACCCTATAAAAAACCTGTACCCCAAAGCCCGGTGTGCCAGTTCACTGAAGCTCCGGCTGAGGTTTTACTGAGCACCCGCAGGCGCCTGTGTAATCAATAAACTGCCTCTTGCTTTT